>VZUI01095463.1:0-28744 GCA_013401135.1 Cettia cetti | reverse complement strand
CTTCCTTCCTTCCTTCCTTCCTTCCTTCCTTCCTTCCTTCCTTCCTTCCTTCCTTCCTTCCTTCCTTCCTTCCATATAGACTTTGTTTGTGAGAGATATCCTAATCTAAGAATCTGGAATACAGTATCAATTCTAAGAGTTATGTCTGACCTACACCATGTCAGAAGATAACAGAAAGGTAGAGCATGAAATACAGTGTGCATTAAAAGACAATTGCTACAAGTTCAATAGAAATGGAGAAATATAATCAGTCTGACTTTTTGAAATATAATTTAACAAATGAGTATGGTTAATGTCCCACTATAGCTTTTAATTTTTATATCTTGCCCCCAAAATGACTATTCATAACAAAATGCATTTTCAACTCTTTTTTTTGTACATCAGGTTCTAACTCATTGCAAATTAAATTTTTAAGCCATGAAACTTCTTAGGAAAACATTTTTCCTGAATATAGAGAGCAAGAACTCAATGTTCTGCAAGAATATCAGGTTCTTTCAGATAACTGAATGCCCATTAATTGGCAAGACATACTGTAATGTTTTCATTCTAAACTGTAAGCAAAACCCACATGTACACCCAAGGGAGTAAAGAAATAATGCATTTGTTTAAACTTCTTTTAGAGATTTCCTAAGAGACATCTAGCAAAAAAAAAAAAAAGATAGGATATCTTTTTTGCATCTCTTCCTTAAACAGTCTTTTGAGCATCACTGAAGCGTAGGTTGCACTGCTGATATATATCCATAAATACATGTAATCCTTAAAAATAAGCATCTTATCTTTTGAAAAACACTTGACTTTATAGTTAAATCATGTCAAAATATGAAAAGAATGTGTAGTACAAATGCTAGAGAGCCAGAGCAATTCATAATATAATGCATACTCTTCTATCGTGTACTATACTATAACTCTTGAAAACTCTGAAGATTAATTACTGGCTCAAATACTTTCCTGCACCATAGTGAGCATCAGGGAATAATTAGACTTAAGTTCTTGTGTTACATTTGAATGTAGGGGCTCTTCTTCCTGACATATATTCTTAATGTTTTAGTAAAATGTTAAGTGAAACATTTAAGTTTTTAGTATAGAATCTGAAACTTAGTTGCTTGGTGAGCTCAAAGAAATTAATCTTACACTAAAAATTCTCATCTGTAAAAGAAGTTTAAAGAGATTTGCTTCTTTCATTTATAGCTATGAGGACAAACTTTTTCTTCATGATTTTTGAAAACTAGCCTAAGTAGGTGGTACCTGTTTGCATTCAAACTCCTTTCAAATTAGTGGTGACAGAAGGAGGAAGGGAAGTAGTCCTAAGAGAATGTAAGACAATTTAAATCTGGTAGGAATTCTTCAGTATTGTTCTCATGTTACCATTTTAGGGCCACATTCCCATCATGGCTGCCCATAGAAGTGAGAAAAGTAAAAGCTGTGATGATAATTATTTTAGAGTTAAATACAAAACCACCAAAATACTAGATCCCCAAAACTTTATGAACCCTACTTTTGCACAAAATTCTTCATGCCATGATAGGTTAGATGTCAGACACAGGCAACTTCTGTATTAAATCTTTTAATCTTGCATATACAAATTTTGATTTGTATTTAATACACATAAGCATTATGCTAATAATCTAATTAATTATTCACTTTATTTTGCCTCCTCTCTGGTTACATAACTAAGGCCTAAGTTCAGTCACTTTACATGCCATGAGGGATTGGAAGGATTGGTAGCTGAAAACACTTAGTGTGTGTGTGGGAAGAAGCAAAGCCTTGTTCTGCTAAGGTTATGCCTTGCCCCACACACCCCACCCCTCTGGGCCTGCAGTGGCCACCAGTTCCTGGCACAACTGGGCAATGCTTCACACCTGCCCCTGGGGCCCCTAATCCGAGAGCCCAAATGGCCAGAAGTCACCCTTGAGGGAAGGGCCCAGGAAAGCCTATGTGTATTTAAATCTGGACACAAGGAAAACACATCTTGACCCTACATCCTCTTGGAATTTGTGTCAGCTAAACACCATTGGAACCAGAAGTGGTAGCTATAGCTGTTCTTTTCCATATCTCTTCTGTCTTTCCCTTTTGTCTTTAGATTCCCTCTTCTTGGAATTTTTGACTAACTGAAAATTGGACAGGCTTAGAGATTGCTTAGTTGAATGGGCTAAGTTAATGCTGTGGGAAGCGCTTTATGTAGATTAAATGCTGCTCTAAAACTTTTGCCAAGGTTCTTTAATTTTCTAAAGTTTCCAGTAAAGTATTTTTTGTTGTTGTTGCTGTGACCTCTTGGGAATATCCTGTCAGTATTTCTCCTGTGTGTTTAACTCAGAGTACATGAACAGTGGGAAGCCCTTTTAAAAGAGTTGAGGAACAAGTTTGGAGGCCATATATATGCACTTTCAGACTTTTTCAAATTCAGGAGGAAGTATCCTATACCTTTTTTTATTTAGCACATACACCCTACATCATACACAGATTAGGATGTTTATTTTCTGTTCTAATATTCCCACAGATTATTGGACTTTTAGGACTTTTAAGAGTAATACTTCACTTTATGTTTGATTTCTTAGTAAAGCCTATGTTAAAAATCAAGATAGAAATATTTCTTTTTGCAGACACCTCTTTCATGTAACTTCCTTTTTCTTAAATATGAATAATTGATTTATAAGAAAAATCACAAAATTAGGACAAAAATACAGAAACAACACATTAAAATACTTCAGAATTTTCCATTCCATTACTTTGCTTTGTTATGTTTGTGATGATACATAGTTTTGGAAAACTGCTGTTAGAACTCCACTGGCTTTCCCAGCTTATACATGCTTGTTGTGCTTTTCTTTTGTAGAGACACAAAAAATATTATTCAAAACAAAAGAAAATAACAGAAAAAATATTCATCCCAAGCTTATTAACTTCTGTTTGAACCATTCTATAATTCTTATTATGTTTACTTTCCCATTATTAGTACTGCCTGGCATATTAGTGCAAGCATTGCTGAGTCCATTAGTTTGGTTATCCATTCTAAAGGTATTTTGCTCATTGAAAAATTGTTCCCTGAATTGAAACAGAAATTAATTGAATCAGAAATCATCTGAAAGGTTAAGTTTGACAGTAAGATATGTCTTTTCTGCAGTAAAAGCAGCTATGGAACTAAAATTGAAAACCTGCTGGTAAGCTAATTTTGATACTGCATAATTAATTAATTAATTAATTGCCACATTTTGACTTAAACTTTTCTAGGGCTTCTTTTTTATTATCAGCTGGAAAGTTCTTTAGAGGAAAGTTTTTTCACTTTTAACAGAACAGAAGTAATGGTAATTAATACAGCAGTACCATAACTGAGCTTGACCTCCAGTTTCCATGAAGTAGCAGGGACTTTTATTTATCATTATATAGATATGAAGCCTTTGTTTTCAAATGAAAAAATTTAAAATCCAAAATCAAAACTGTCTGTTTGTTTTTGAGTCTTATTTCTCAGCATGTTAAGTGAGCTGTAGTGCAATGAAATATAAAGCACAGCTTGGGCAAAGCCTAATTTTTTTTCTGTAATATTTATCTATTGATAATTGCTGTCTTTCCTTATCTCTTTCCCTTCACAAAATGTGTATGTGCTTCTAAGAAAGATGCTCACGATATGTTAATTTCATAGTATGTAACTCAGAAATGTCAGAAGAAGAAAGGCACTGAATAAATTTCATGTTCAATATTTGTTCAAAAGGACTGAGTTTGCATTTGTCCCCTTTAGGAGCACTAAAGCATAAAAAGATAGACAGAAAGAGGTAGGGAACAAATTTAAAGCTCCTAGTAAACATAAGCATGGTTATTAAATATACCTTATGAATGAATTAAGGTAAAGAGCCTTGGAAGAGTTAACAGTTTTCCATACTGTATGGAAGATGATAATCTTTTTGTTATTGAGTGTACTATCTGATATAAATGTTTATTTAAAATACCAGTGGACTTAACCAGGCAATTTCTTCCTTATCCCCCAGAAACATCACATGACATTTTAATTAGGGAGTTATACAGATGGATGTGGGGAAAAATTATATTTGATACTACTAAGATTAATTTAACACCATATAATTACCCTCCACATCAAACAAGAATGGGCTATTAATTTTGATAAGAAGACATTTATAATAGAATTCCTTCCCAAGAAAATAAAACATCATGAAAATACTCAAATGAGCTATAAAAACTACAAAGATATTAATGTAAAACTGTAATTAAATTGAAATTAACATAAATCTTTTATAAAATGCAAGCATCTTTATTATAGAACAAATAATTAAAATAACTATGAAAACTGTTTTGACTACCAAGTATATGTGAACTTACATATCTTAAAACAAGGGCTCAGGGCATGTAAAGGAGACAGAGGTAATGTAGATGGACGAGATCATCTCTGTTGGTATAGATTTTACTTCTCTTCACTGACTGCATAGGAATTATAAATGCTTGATTTATGAAAGCAAATCTGATCACCCATGTTAATTAAATGAAATTTAGATGCAACAAATGCATCTCATCAGGAGATCTGAGTACCTTTCTAGGTTAAGATATAAAACAAAATCTTAAAAAAGTTCCACTTCAGAACATACTATTGTATAAGCCCCCCATAAACCAAATTAAAGATAAAAACTTATGCTCAAACTCAAAATCAACCCCACATGCAAAAAAAAAAAAAAAAAAAAAGAAAGAAACAAAAAACCCCCACCATCACCTCACAAAACAAACAAAAAATTTCAGGAAAAAATTGTTTAAATGTTTCACCTCTATGCTACCCAGACAAAGGTCAGTGATGACCCATTTATCTTAACTCAAGTACTTCCATCAAATATTGCTGAACACAATGAGATTGTGGACAGAACTTGGGAAAATTGTGAAAACGCTACAAAGAAATAGTTGTTTATAGCACTAGCCATTCAAAAGATGCATTATTTGTCCTACCAACTTGTACAGTTTAATATGTGCCTTAGTGGCTCATTGCACCATAATAGAAATGCCTGTAAGAGTTAAGAAAACATATCTCCAGGAGATATTAATATTTTCCCTCCATGTATTTTTACATGAAATTTAATTTTTATTCCTTGATGCTTCAAGATAGGTAAAGCTCTGAATTTGTAAGCTGAAGTATAAAGTGTGAATTGATTTTCCTCTTTTCTTTTGAAGGAGAATTTCATAATGGTGCTGTGTAAACACTGTCTCAATAGAGAGGGTTCTTGACAAGAGTGAATCTTTCATTTTACAGGCTCTTGTAGGTAAGGGTATGATAGTCAATAAATTGCCAGCTTGTAAAACTGTGCAGTATAACTCATAATTATGTTGCACCTAGCAATTTCTTGGCATTTTGGATGAGAAACAGAAGAAATGAAAAACAATTTTTAAAAAACTAGCTGAAACTTATTAATGCATGAAAAGTGTGTCAAAATATAGAAAATTTACAAGACGCTTGTATCTAATTTTTAAGAAATTCAATGACTAAAAAGAAAACTTAGGGAATATTGTGAAATTGTTTATACCATGAGTTAATTTTTCAAGAAGGAGTCAGAAAGTCACTTTCAGTCTTTCATTATCTAAAAGCTCAGTTACAAGAATATTTGGGATTGCCTATGGCAGCCTTTTCTGCTTGCCTCGCTTTGAATTGAGTGTGGCTTTGCACAGAGTGAAAGATTTCTAAGAGTTCTGCCCTCACTAGGTCCCACTATGTGAAATTTTCTTGTTCTGACTTATACATTGTTCCACCAAATAAATGTCAGGTTATACAAGAAAATTTGCAGATGACAGAACTTCCAGTGATTTCAGATCTGGATTCTTTCAACATCCAGATAACCCTAATGTGGAGAAAAACCTAACTGAGAAAACAAGCAAAAAATATTTACAAATGCCTTAGGTAAATTTCCTCTCAAGTTTCTCTCAATTTTATGAGGAAAATCCAAATATCCTTTAGTCAGGAGAATCTATGGCATGTAAGCATTCCAAGCATGTGGAAGGTACTTTCATTTTTCAAATAAACCTGTAAACCAATATTTATTTACATTAGAGACAGCCATGCACTTCCTAGCTTCCTGAGCATTATTAAATTGTTTCTATTATTGCAACAGAGGGGATGCTTACAGAATAATTTGTAATATTTCTCCTTCTCACATATGAAGAATCCCAAAGGTGAACACTTACAAATGCAAGCATTTGATTCCTATTCAAGATGTCCATGCAAAGATGCAATGAGGAGGAAATAATTCACTTCACAACATGTTTGAAATCTTTCCCTTTGGGATTATGAGTTCACAGCCAGACAGAAATTTACTTCAAACACAATGGTAGGAAAATAAAATAGTGTCTTCTATTCATATTGATTTGGTCAACATGCAGTGAATTTCACATAGAATTTATCATCCAGTTAACATGTCAGAGCAAGGAAGGGAAGAGTTACAAACATAAAGTCTTCTCCCTTTTTATTCATACGTATAGCTTTAAACATCAAATGTGTCCAGTAACGTGTCAGTGTATGCACTATATGAGGTATTTTGGAATCAATGGTACTTTCCACCTCAAGTGTCTGAGTGGTATGTGAGTGTTGGTCAGTTTTACTGAATTATTAATGGACATATCTTGGTAAATTGAGGTGGCTAGAAATTATCAAAATCAAATTTCCTGCTTTTGAATGAGTGACTGTAACTAGAACAGCAGATTGTGGAGCTGTTGCCTGTATTTAATCACCAGAATAACATTAAGAAAGCTTGATAACTTGCTTAAATCAAAACAGGAAAATATAGGTCAAGAATTTAATATTTTCACATTGCAACTCATATTTTATAATAACTTCAATTCTTTGAAAATGAATTCAACAGAGTCAGAGTATGGATCACATCATATATGAAAAATTACAGTACAAACATAAGTCTGTGACCATTTGTATGCAGCAATTAGTATTATATATTTTGTTATGAAACCATTAGTCATAATCCACTGAGCTTGTAAAAAGTCCATCACAGAACACTGTTGGAGGAATTTGATTGTCAATAAACATAAAATCGCAGCTAGAATTTTCAGGTATTTGAAAGCAATTCCGATAAATGTTCCATAAATAGTGTGTTTTTCACTGTGGGTAATAATATATATTTATTTGATTGTATATGTATTATGTATTTGAGAGAACAAACAATACTTACTAAAAACAACAAGAAACCCCAAACAACCCCGAAACCAGCAACACCCAATATCACAAAACTTCCTGAAGGAAATTTATTTCTATTGCTCATGTTCCTGTTACATTTAACAAATATCCTGGTTTATTCACCTGGAAGTCCTAAATTTTTTCTTCACTAAACCCCTCCCCACAATGAATGAACCAATCAAAAGAAATGACCTTCATAAAACCCTAGATAAAACAGCCTTTGAACACCCAAAAAAGCATTAATATGGATTTTAAATCCTGCACATTATTCTTCAGAGAAGATTGTCTCTGAACTGTGTAGTATACTATTTTTCATATAGTTCTCAAAATGAATGGATTTTTGTAAAAAAATCAATTAACTAAGCAATTTTAAGATGAAGCAGAACATTGATTTTTGACCAAATTTGTATGCTGACGCAAAAGTGACGATGAATCTTACATCTCTAGTTTTAATCTGTGTGTTTGTCCATATATATGTAAAGTTTAAATCAAATATTCCCATAATCTGAAAAATTAACATGCCACTTAGGCCCACAGTCTTAGAATTCTCAAATAAATTCTTATTTCAGCTGGATGAGAAATACTTGGATGGGCTTTCCAGCTCCTGATTGACAGCAGAATTTAAGGATATACAGGAGTTTTGCTGTGACGAAAATAATATAAAATTCTTCACCAAAAATGAGTAATTTTCTACATTTTCATTCTCTCCATTTCTGCTTCAACTGTGGCTCAGATACTTGCAGGAGACTTTCAAAATAACTAAAAATCTATTTGAAGTAAAAAAAAAAAGTTACAGATGTCCCAATGAAGGTTGGATTAAGTCCCCTTGATGTGATGTGAATAATTGTTTGTAATTTGAAAGAATTTCTGTTTAGCCATGTAATTAACGGTAATCCAAATTGAATATAAATTAGAAGGTTGAAATGAGTTAACAGCCTGAAATTTATTTGTTTTTTCCTTTTTGTTTCCATTTCTTCACATCTTTTTCTTCCTCTTTTTTACTTTCTTTAGTAAGTTATAAAAGCTTATCTCCAAAATGATTAGATTTCTTGTATTGAATCTTTTATGTGACAAAAAAATTGCAGTTGTAGAATCTTTTCTCATTAGCTAATGTAAAATTCTGTGGAACAGTACCATTTAGTATGAGTAAAATTTTGATTTCTAACAGTAATGTCATGGTGGAGATTGGACTTTTTATATGAGTTGTAAAAATATAACTGTACATCCCTGGTAGCAAAGCTTTAAACTACAAAGGGTAATAATTAAAAAGTTTCTTATTTTATTTTATAACAAATAAATCACCGTGTCAATCTCAAGTATATCAGTATATACATACCCATTTCATATCCATCTAAACCTTCTTCAAGAACATTGCAAAAATATATATTTTGAGGGTTTTTTTTAATTCCACACTTTTCCTATTTTGGCTCTGGTAAGAAAAGGTAAGAAGATTGATTGTTAAATTTTTGTACCAAGTTTGATGCAAACAGGTGACAAATTAAAAGCTAAAAACATGGTTTATAATTGAAATGCTAAAGGCACCCTAGTTCAATCATCATGGTTCTAGTCAGTGCTGCTCCAACACGGGATATATTTCAGCAAATTGGATTGCTATGTATGGCAGGCTCCTATAACCATGACAGAAGGTACAGTAATGAGCTAATTTCAACAGCTTGTTATGTAATGAATTAGTAATCCATTATTTATAAAACTTATAATTAAGTCACTTCTAAAAAAAGGATAGATAATCATTAATTTTCATCAAGTAATTTGCTATTGCCTAGCTTAGGATGAAAATATATTTGAGATAAAAGTAAAAAAATATTCTCACCTTCCATCATTAAAACAACCTTTCATATGACAAAGACATAACAGTCCATATTTTGACAGCGGGTAGCTCATGGCATGAGAAAGTCTATGCATTTCATTTCGGCAACATTTTGTGGAAAACTGTCCACTTAGCACTGAAATAACTGAGCTCAATGCAGAAATTCTACATAGAGAAACTTAGAAACTTCCATACCCAGCCACGTGCTTACAGATATGCTTCCTTTTGTAGGAATTTGTTTAAATAAGAAAGAAAATTCCTTAATCCTTTTAAATTGTGTGGAAAACATAGGGAATTATATAAATAGCTTATTTAGAAAGTTAAAAATTATTGCTGTTTAAATTAACTGTTAGCTTTCTTGGTAGATAGGTATATGCTTACATATTTTTATACAAAATTATAGGTACAGACCTGATCTCCTGCCTCTCACTGTACATATATTCCAGTGAGCTAGGTTGTGATTTTTCCAGCACTTCTCAGAAGATATGGCATTGATAGATGAGCAGAAAAATTGGCATTTTGAGTTGACCTCATTTTTCTGAAATAAGTCTGCTTTAAGAACAGGTGGATGACTGTCCAAATTAGTCACTGTCAGAATAAAATAAGCTCTGCGAGTTTTGACTTTAAGCACCAAGGTGCACATAAGTTATCTCTTTTAGAGCCAAGGAATTTTTTTAAAACTCTCAGAAAACAGTATAGGATGTCTGTAAGCTGTGAATACTTACATGCTTTTATTTATTTTTTAGAGAATATTTTATTTCTTTTTTTATTCCTTTTATCTTGCTTTTTCTTTTGCTTTAAACAGAGAACCAAAAAGTTTGTGAATAGATAGAGGCCTGACTTCTGAGCAAACATGCAAGAGTTCTTTAAAGCAATAGAAAATCTGGAACTCTCCTTAAGGCACAAAATACAAGCTTTTAATATGATAGAGAGTCAAATTGTATGTTGATTATAAATCACTATTTTCCATGGAAAGAAACATTTGCAAATGAACTCAAGATTTTTTAATTTAGACATACAGAAGACCAAACACTGAATCACCCGACATGACTTACTTTAGAAGGCAAATAAGACAACATTTTCCTGTCCAGCCTAATGAGTAATAAAATATTTCCAGAAAACTAAAATGGCAAAATGAAGGAACTCATAGTCTATTAAAAATTTTAGAATCTAAAAAGTGAGAAATCTAGGTTGATATATATCCAGACATAAAAGCCAACATTGTGGTACTTTTGATATTGTTAACTTCGTCTTTTACTACCTCAGTCTTAAATAATATCATGGATCTGGTCAACTAGATACTGCTGGCCTTGCAAAGCAGCTCCTGCAGAGGCATCAATACATCAATCTGGGGATGCTGTGTGTCTCTCACATAACTTTCAGTGTTAATGACATCCAGCCACTTCACAGTACTGTATCCTACTTCCTCCTGGTGTTCTTGCATGTTTTAGGCTGAAGTGGCTCAGATGTTCAGCTTAAGAGCACATGTGAGGTGAATCAGATCTGCAGTTGTAAGCCTCTGAGAAGATCCTGTCTGTTTCCTTTTCATATTGTCTGATGTGCTGTGTAGCCTGCTCACTAACTCCTGTACCTCCTCCAACCACTCAGCTCTTCACAGACAGCAGAGTTCTTGTGGGATGAAAAGCCATCTCTCCTGGCATTAAAGAGAGGCCCTAGGCACATCCTGAAGCCTGGGACTTAGAGTGCTGCATCTACCATCTGGGTTGAAGCATCTGGTCCCATAGAGAGAGTTCTTCCAACACCTGCTGGTTATTTGTTGTGTCCAGCAGTTTTTCCTGTGGTACTCAGTGGTTTCTCATGATCTGTTCAGTTAGTTAAACCTTATCCCAACCCCTGGTCATCTGCCTTCATACTTTAATGTTATTAAGCTGAAAGTATATCAGATTTATATGCCTCTCAATAAAACATTAATTAATGGTGTCAGCAATTTAAATTCATCTGCTATTTCTTCCAGCAAAACTGTTCATGTGGTAATAATGTGAATATACCCTCATGAGCCCTGTTATGGGCTTTTCTTTCATTGCAATTTAATTTAAACTCAGCTTTTAATTTACATTCAATGTCTTTCTTATTACTTAAATCGTCAGCCTGTATACATACAATAAAAAAAATAAAATCTATTTAAAACCTAGAATGATCTGAGAAGCCAGTTTCTGAAGAATTGTATTTAGGGAACCTGAAGACAATGAAAAAAAATAACAACTTTGTAGTCTCTGAACTGTCATAGGGAATTTAGTGAGGTTTTTTTTTAATCAGAGAGACTGGAACACATAATTAGAAAACATAAAGTTAATTTTATTTAGAAAGGAATTACATTTGTTGGTCATTAAATTGTAACTGATATTGCTTTTAGCCAATAAACATGATAAATACCTATACTGCGCTTATGGACAATGACATTGCATATATATAATATACATGTGTGTATCATATTTATAAATCAATGAGAATACTTCACTTTGTTCCTGCTAACTGAATACTGGCGGCTGACATCGGATGAAGCAAAACCATAAGAACAAAGGAATTTTATTCATGATCAAAAAATTGTCATGACACAGTAAAAAATTAATGCCTTTCTGAAGAGACAATTATATTACAGCACAGAGCCTAACAGCCTTAAATTTAGTATTGTTGCCGAATTCATCTTGGATACAGTAAATCGATTCAATATTCTGTTTATGTTATATTACATTTTAGTGTTGGTTGGCATATATTTTTTACAAACCCTTCATCCAAAAGTCATTGTTAGTTTTGATTTAAGGTTGCTAAACTAAATGGATCAGTGACAGACTACCACAAATAGTGTAAAACCAGAGACATTATTTATTTGGTGTTTTTCATTTGCACAGTCACATCTATACATCTATACAAAGGATGCTTTGTCCTAAACTACCTAGATATTTCCACTTTTGTTCTGAAGAAAAAAAAAAAATTCACTTGGAGCCTTTGCCTTTTCCTACACAATTTAGTATCAAATTTTATATCATCAGACCTCATGATCCTGAATAAATTACAGAAACCTGGTTGGTGAGTACATCAGAGTTTTACTAGCAGAGATGGCTCCAGGGGTGCCTCCTATCAAGAAAAGCAAAGAACAGTAGGAGTAGCATGGCTGTGGTATATCCAAACTCTTTAAATCTTTCATGCAAACTTGGACCCATTATCAAGTTTACCTGGATTGTTTCTTTTTGGTTTGTACTAATGCTTTGGTGTAAAGAGAGTACCACGTCTTCCCATTTCCCTGGACAGACAATTACTGTTCCATGAACTACAAAGTTTCTAAAAACACAGTGTTGCTATTTCTACTGTTCTCTAATGTCACAGTAGATGTGGGTAAGGGCTTGGGAAGGAGAGGTGCTGAGAAATACAAGTTCCTGAAAAGCACTGATGATGTAGAAAAAATTGGCTTTTTTAACATGCTATTAGTATCTCTTGAATAGACCTTTTAGATCAAAATATTACTCCTATATTGCTGCATGGTCTGCAAATTGAATCAGTTGGTATCTATTAGTGAGGCAGGTTTACCCTGGCTGGATGCCAGGTGCTCACTCAAGACACTCTATCACACCCCTCCTCAGCTGGACAAAGGAGAAGGAAGGGTCAAGGAAAGGACAGGGAGAGGTCTCTCAGCAATTACCAACACAGGCAAAACCAACTCTACTTGGGGAAATTAGATTAGGTTATTACTAACAAATACTAGAGTAGGACAATGAGTAAATAAAATCCAAATTTTAAAGCACACGTCCCCACTGCCCTTAATCTTGGGCTCAACTTCTGTTCTGAATTTTCTTCCTCCTCCCACCAATGAGTGGCTCAGGGGGATGAGGAACAGGGGCTGTGGTCAGTTCATTGCATTTTGTCTCTGCTGCTCCTTCCTCCTCAGGGAGAGGACTCCTCACACTCCTCCCCTGTTCCACTTTTGCTCATACCTTTGACAGTGGTTCTTTAAGTGATCTGAATCACTTGTTCGTCTCATTGTGCTACCCATACTTATCCTGAGAACAAGGGTGTGTGAATAGAGAATTGGACACTTTATATTTTCTTTTTTTTTCTGTGTTTAATGGAAGTTATTATATTTGTATTCAGTTTACAATATATGACTGAGACCTTTGAACATTTTATGCAATAAATATTTTTTATGGACTCTAAAATCTGTAAATAAGTACATATGATGTGGAAGCTCATTTGTCCTGCAAATAAAATACAAGCAAGTGTAGCTTAAATCTCTAGAGTATTCCCAGTAGGATGATATGCCCAAGGCATCATACACATTGAGGAATGATTGATTTTCTTCTGCTTCATTTTGTCCAATGAAAAAACAGTCAATATCATAAAAATGAAAGATAAATGGATAAAATAAATAAACCAGGAATGAGAAAAGCTGGAAATATTAAAAGTCAGATCAATGTTTAAGCTGATAGTGTTTATGGAACCTTTCTCAATAGTATTTATGATTATAAAGGGGTCTTAAAAGTTGGATGCTTTTTCCATATCAGTAAAATGTCTATATTATTTATATAGTAATTCTACAGACAAGTCAACATCAGTGCATTCCTGCAATGTATGACTCCTAAACATCAAACAAATCTGTACACAATTTATGGAGATGGATAACCTGCCATGTCAATAACATTTTATTTAGCAACATATATCAATAAGGAAAACTGCATTGTATCTGATCTATTTTCCCCATTTAAATACTCTTGGACATTTGAGACAATATTAGAAGAAAATTGTAATGCTTAGTTTCATGAGACTATAAAAGTGAAATCAAATGTCAGCACAAAAGCTCATAAGTTAACAGCATCAAGTTCTAATAAAATGTAGGAATAATTGATACTGATATTTATCATATCTGGTCTTGTTCTTTAGAGATTTTAAATAATATCATTAAGAAAGGAGGAAAAACTGACAGTTCATTTAAAAATCTGATTTAGTGCTTGGATGTCAAAACAAAAGCCCCACATATTTAATTAAATGATTGAAAATATTTTGAAATTAAAAACTGATTCTTATATACCCTATGAAATATATATATATATGTATAGCAAAAGGAGGATTTTTATTAGAAGAGGTACTTAACACTGCTCCCTATATTAATATATGTTCTTTAACAAAGTAGTAATGTATTAATGTAAGAAAATTTTTTCTTATGAGAGCACTTCTATCTACAGTGGCCCTGTAAATCTGTAATTTTTTTATATATTTTTAATATCATCCTTCCCATAGGATGGATGTACAAAGCTTACACTTTTTTTCAGGACCTGTAATGGATTGCCCTGAACTAAGAGAAATGGACTTGCCATACTTTACAGCAACAGGATAATCAATCAACAAGGCCCTCCAGCTCTAACATATAATGACAAGAAACTAAAAATAATCTAGAATGCAGAAGGCTGATCTCACAGTTGCCCAGGTAATGAAACAACAATTTTGTTTAATGTTACTTTTTTTTGTCTTTAGGGATCATGGAAACTGCTGAGTGGCAGTATAAGGGAGGAAGATTCAGAGGTCTGTGCTAAAGTAGATCTGTTGTCTAAGAGTTTCAGCTGATGATATTTTAGTTTGCAACTAAAATTCATCTGTAAGTGGCACTTAGTAAGTGGTGATCTTCTAGTCTTTTCAGTCACTGTAGTTTCTACCCTGGAGGGACTTTCACTCTCCTGAAGTGAATAGGTGACAGGAGGGTGTCTGCTCCTTGCTTCTTTCTTCTATACCTCTCTGTTACATACAGTATTTAGAGAATTCCATAACATCTGAAGATGTAGACAGGATCAGATAAAGTTTGATGGGTGTGTTGAATTTCTTCATCTTTCATCTCATATTTTCAAAAATTCCCTCTGATTCTCTTTACAATACCTTGAAATGTACTTTTACTACTGCATTCCATTTTTTCCCCTCAGACCTCTTAATCAGTATTTTAATAGGTATCTGCTGGGGAAAAATAAACTAGCTGGATTTTAATTAACTTTTTTTCTATTTGTGAATATCTTAGCATTTTCCTTTAAAATACAGGGAAGAAGATTTTCAATAATATCCCCAACAACAAAATGAAAAACAATAAACACATACTAATAAAATTATACTTATTGCTAAATTATATATTTTTTTTCAGATAAAAATGTGAAACTGTAGCTGCATAAATAATCTCTTTGAATTCAGTACAGAAATGACAGGTCCCGAAGAAGTGTTTCAAATGTTAACGGACAGCTGTGGTAATTACACTAAATTTAAGAGATTTGTCAACTGAAGCTTTGATTATTTTATAAATAATCATATAAATGATAATATCTACTGAAAATATTCCCCATTTAAGTTAAAATAGGTTGGACAAACATCAGGACTAATAGCAAAAAACCCTCCAACCTGTCAGCTATTCTATTGCATTAGACTTAAATGAGTTAATTCACTGAAAAGTTTTAAAGGATGTTCAATAATTCATTGAAATGCAAAATTTATTTGGGAAAGTATGTAAGACAAAAAAGTATCCAGGGAATATGAACTTTTTTATCAAACTTATATCCATCTACCAATTTTTTTGATTATTTAGTTGCAATGTTTTTCAAATCTTGAATACTGTTTGTGGGTGCAAAATTACAAAATGAAATTGCTTTTTAAGACTAATGAGAGACAACAGTCAGAAACCAGAACAGGATACATCACATTTCAGAACAGAAACAGAACATCATATAAGCAGAACAAAATCTGCATCCAAAAGTGGAAATTAATAGCAGATTTACATTACTGTAATTATTTCAATTCTTTTAAAATTATATTTTTCTGTACAACTATTTACTGAAATTGTTAAATAGCAGAAGTTACTGAAACTAAGTTGGCCAAAGTTTCTTTAAGATCATTAAAACTAAGAAATAATTTAAAAGAGACAATATGTCACGGTGATAGCAATTCTGCCTTTCACAGTTGACACTGCGCATACAGAAATTAGAGGTCCTTTCTTTCCAGGAGGAAGAAACTTGTTCTTTATTTTCATCTTATTTTAAATATTGTATTCATACATGAAAACAGATTAACTTCTGTAGTGTGATGTGTAATGATTAATTCTGGAGATGTTGAGAATATGGGAAGAAAAGTAGGTATTGAAAGTGTAGGAGGGTTATTTGTCATCCTGATAAGTCAGTTGTGGAATATGAGGAGTACAGAAAAAGTATCTCATTGGCTCTTAGATGAAGGTTGGTGCAACTTGCTGATGCCTTAAAGGATAATTTTTCCTATAAAGAACAATGAGGAATTTTGGATAACACTCTTCTACTCACTTAGTCATTTCAGACAAGTATTGATTAATTTAAAATTCACGTGATAACTATAGACCAAAAATAGAATAAGTATAGGGTGATTGAATATTCTGTTGATTTTAAATTTGTAAACTTGACAATAAGATCCCTCAGGAAAATAGCCACAAGTTGCTGAAATTGGTTTAAATGTTATCTTTCCATCACTATTGAGTTTGAAAGGGAAAATAAACCCTTCTGGGCTAAGCAGATATGCACTATCAGTATATCAGTAAATATATATGATTTTTAGCACAAAATTACAAGGAAGAAAAGAAGGAGAGAAAAGTATGTGTCTTTCACAGTAGGAAGATCATTCAACTTCAAAGAGAAGTTAAAGGGAGGGAAAAAATATAGAATATTCCAAGTGGAAAGCTTACAGAGCAAAATGTGTCCAAGTACCTTCTCTTGGACTGCTCAGGCTTTCCCAAGGTACAGGTTGAATCTTTCTATGCCCAGTGAGATTATTCTGCCTCCACAACAACCTGAAAAGCCTTTACTCAAGAGCTCAGTGGATGTTGGTTTTTTAGATAGTTTTCATCTATATTGTATCCTGTGCTCCTGGCTGTTTTGCTGACCTTTGAATTTGTCTTTTCTGACTGAAAGTATGATCTGAAATCTGTTGAAATAGTAATATTCATTTAATTATGCTTGTTTTTGAAATCTCATATCCTATGTTAATTTTAATCTGTTTGACTCATAGGAAGTAGGTGCAAGGTTTCTGAGTTTGGTCTTGTTTCAGTTTATGGTGTCTATGAACTCTTAAAACCTCACATAAATTATTTGACAGCCTATGAGCATCTCTAACTCCATTGGAAGGTCCAGCATGGAGTTCTGCAAGTGATAACTGAAATGCCAGAAATCTTAACTTTTGGGAAAAATGATGTATTATTTTTACATTAGAAGATGGGAACAACATCATCAAAAACTTGTGAGGATGTAAGTTTTGTTACTACTTGATCATTTCAGAATATTTTGAAAACGTGAATGCAAATGAAGCTATGACAATTGGTTTTGCACTTTCAAGGTTAGTGCAATTAGTATACCTTCAAATATTCAAGCCCAGGGCATGCTCAAGTGCATAAGAAAATATTTACATTGATTTAAAGAAAAAAATACTAGATGTCCACAGATTAGGATATGTTGAAGAAAAAAAAAAGATGGTAAATATGATGGAATGTTACTGAAAAATCACAGAAGTGTCTAAGTAAAATATAATAATAATAATAATAATAATAATAATAATAATAATAATAATAACAACAACAACAACAATAATAATAATATCAAGATTTTTCACATACTTCTATTTATTTATATTTTTTGAATATTTGAGGTTTTCAATATTTGCCTAATCGTTTTCATAGTAACATATTTTTGCCATTCAAGACATTCCTTGAAAAATAAAATGTTTTAAAGGAAACTTGTGAAACAAATGAAATGACTAGCTGCAAAAAGTTTCTTACAGTCCTGTAATGGAAATTCTTTTTTCCATGAATCCTCCTTTTCCAAGGAGGATTCCTCCTTTCTTATTCCAGTTTCCAGTCTACACATCATTTAGTTTGTAGTCTTCCATTTTTTTTTCTGCCCTGTCTTTCTCACAAAGATATTTTAGACCTCATTCTTTTAACTACTTCTGACAAATACAAACTGGCAACAGTACAACATTGCACTAGTCAATTTAGTTAGATTCCATGCTGCATTTCTTCAGATCTGCTGTCACCTATCTCTCCAACCTTTCCAGAAAGAGATGTTTATGCTGAAGGGGAAAAAAGAAAGAGATAAAAAAAAGGACAAGAATAGAAAGCAAGCATAGCTAGCATTGTAATAAAACATAGACAGTTTGTTTCTATAAATATTATATACAATACAGTTAAATTGCGGATATGATTTTAAAGGAAATCTAATGTCAAAATCAGGAATACTGTAGCAAAGAAATACCTTACTGCAAGAAGAGGCAAGCAATATATAGTAAATCTTGTAGCTTCTTTTCATCTGTCTGGCAGTCTCTTATAATTAATCTCTTTTCCATTTCCATTCATTACAGCTCCATTTGTGAAGGTCAGCTCATGTGTTTAATTGGTTTGAGTAATCCATGAAACATCTACAGTTTCAGTTAGTCTCTGATTTTCTTTTAGGTGCTGGATTTTTGTTTCCCTCATTGTATGACAATGATTTTGTGCAGTGCTTAATCCAACAACCCAGATTCACACAGTACTTCAGTGAATACCACAACTCTAATACATTTTTGTAATCTTTTACCTCTAAACTTTGTTGTATGGAACTGGTATGATCATAAAATTAAAGCATTAAAAGCAAGATAAATACTGTTTTTAGTAGTCTTTTTAAGACAATTTTTTTGTGAAATGTGATCTTTAAGAATTTGGTTATAGTTCTCACAGATGTCTGTTTAGGTTTGCAAGAACCAGCTATGACATTATACATGTATTTGTATTAAAAAAGAAAACAGGTAATATTTAGCTGAAATGAGGTAATATCTGAGAGGTTAAGGCCATAGGTCATGATCTAATTATGAGCATGCTCTATTAAACCTTTTTTTGAGATGTTTACTCATAATAAACTATCACTGAGTAAAGGCATATTGTTCAGCATTTACACAAGCTGCATTAGTGATCATTTGATTATGCATCCTTTTAAAGTTGACTACAATTCTCCATTTATCTCTCTTCAGCCTTCAGATTTACAGACATTCTTTCTTGCTAAATCTTCCCTGCAGGTCCAGTCAACTCCCATGTATGGCAGAAATGCTATGTCTTATTCAATCATTTTATTGCTGATGCTTTCCCTCTATCCCTACTTTTGAGAGGCAGATGATAACGTTCTTGTTCTTTAAATTATATTCCATTGCATTTTTCATCCTATTTTCGCATTTAAAGAAATACCTATATTCTTATCCTCATTTCAGGGAATACAAACATTGCTCCAAACCTTAAAAACAATTTATCCAATTCCTCTTAAAGAAGTTATATAAATCCTTATGATGTGGATAAATTGTACTTAACAACATATTTAAATTATCTTAATTGCTTGTCTACCACACAGAGAGGGGATTTTCACTCTGAGGAGTGAAAAAAGGTTATGAAATTTGGTCTCTTCATTTTCTTATTTACTGGAGAAATAAGCTATAGCATTAACCTGGTGTTTACTTTCTTTACACGTCTCAGGAAGGGCTCACAGCTATATTAAGAGAAAGAAAAGCTGCCCAAAAAATTGCTTCAGATTCCTTTAACTTTTTTAATTAGCTAATGTATTTAAGACTTAAATAAGCATGTTATATAAATTGCTTTAAAGACATTATTTAAAAAGTCAAAACAAACAAAAAAACCCCTTATACCGTGTCGTATTTCAATAAACATTCCACTGTCAAACACACAAAAAGTAGATGTTCACTACAGTCCTACTATGGAAATTACAAATTTAGACAAATTAAACATCAGTAATTATTTACATATGTAATTATATGGTATTTCTAATTTGACCAATCAGCAGATAGAAAGACTAGAGGGGAAAAAAAAAAAAGAAAAAATATGAAAAAACCAAACCAACCAAACCAGAACTGTTGGTATAATTATACTCTAGGGAGTGAGTTTGTTGTCTACTATATTGTATACTTGAATAACTTTTATTTTCCATGGTGGGTGGTTTCTAATTTTGAGCAACAACATAAAGCAATTTTGAACAATTATATGTTCCATCTGTTTCTGTTCCTCTATTCCTCAATAAGTTTTCAGAAACTTCAGGAGTGTTATTCAGGAGTGTCATTTAATCATTATATTTTCAAATAAATTGCTGAGTAAGCAAATAATGGATTTGATAGAGAAAATTATGCATGAAGAAGGGTGAATTCTGACAGATCAGTTCCTAGTGAGACTGCTCTATCAAGTTTGTTAATTCATCTAGAACTCTTGGGGACTGCCACTTTCAAATATCTTCTGTCATTTAGAGGATGGATTAGAAAAGAGAAAGTATTGTTTATTAATAAATCATGAGAACTCCCTACTGCTACAATTTATTAATAAGTTTTAAAATGTAATCAAGAGTGAACATGATTAAAATTGTTGCTCAAATAAAATGTTATGATGAAGGCAAAAGTTGCACTGTAATTTTAGTTTATTGGGCCAAAGTTATTACTATGGTATCAGAAAGGAACAAACAAATTCAGCAAATGCCATGTTATTTACTCATTACTATCTGTTTTAATTGAAGAAATTCCATCAAACTCTATGAAACTATGACCAGAGTTTAAAATGAATTGATCATCTGTGATATTTATATGGAATCAGTAAACATTTATCAAATATTCTTAATTTTACTTCTTATGTTAAATCATAATTTATATATTTTTTTAACAATAATTTCTCTAAGGTTTGGTTAAAAATAATCAAAATTAGCATATATTTATCAGGTTGCTGAAGAGGGGATTTTTTACTATTTAGAATACATCTTTAGACAACCATCTTTTAAAAGAATAAGTTTGTAAAATTTGTTGGTGTTTGTATCTTGCTGTCCTAGTTTTGGCTGGCAATTTATTTTATTTCTGTGTTTTGATTTCTAATGTTAGTGAATTGTAGTGTTGATATCACACTGATGTTTTAGTAGTTGCTAAGCAGTGCTTACTCTAAATAAAGGGCTTTCAGTTTCTCCTGCTCTGCCAGCGAGCAGGTGCACAAGAAGCCAGGAAGGATCACAGCCAGGACAGATGACTCAAACTGGCCAAAGGGATATTTCGTACCATAGAGAATCATGATCAGCATATAAATTGTGTGGAGTTGCCCAGGAGGGGCCAATCACTGCTTAGGAACAGGGTGGGCATCAGTCAGAAGATAGTGAGCAACTGGATTGTGGGTCAGCTCTTTTTCTTGTGGTTTATTCCTCTTTCTCACTCTTTTTAATCTTCTTTTTTGTTACTATTACTATCATCACCATCATCATTATGTGCTACCTTATTTTGATTTTTACTGTTCTTATCTCAGCCCATGGGTTTTACTTTTTTTCTATTCTCCTTCTCATTCCGCAGGAGTAGGGTGGGGGGAGGAATGAAGGAGTAGCTACATGGTCCTTACTTGCCATCTGGGGTTAAAATATGACACTTGCAAAAATCTATAGATTACATTGGTGCTGAGGAATCTGTTCAGGTGCACATATATATGACTTAGTATGATTAATGATGTCCTAAGACATTTTCATAGATCTCCAGTTGTGACTTTAAAAAGACATGAGCTTTATCATCTACTATGTGATGCTTTGAGGCACAATAACTTGTGCCTGTGCTCTGGCTGTCTACCTTAGCCTCCCTTGTGGCTTCAAATTCAGCTGTCTAAGAAGCTTTCTGAGATCTTCCCATGTGACTGGTAGGTCTGAGATAAGATCTACAGGGCACCCACAGTACTCTAGAGTGGCAGCTAGAATCTGGATGAAATATTGTAGGGCAGCTCCAGTGTTCCCTTTAGTTTACTGAATCAAGTCCCACATCCCTATTGTATGGACATCCACAGGACCTAAAGATATCACAATGAAGACATCTCTATTTAGATGTCATAATCTCAGATGTTATCTTATTCAAAGTACTGAAGCTTGAAGCTGTATTAGGTACATATCACATTATATGGCAGACTGCAAGATACAAACTGACAATTCTTCGTTTTAGCAAGTCTTGCTAGCATTAAGGAAAGGGCTCATCCGATTGCATTGCCTTATATTAATGACTGTCTCATGCCTTATCAAGAGCTCTCCTCCAAGTTTCATTTCTTAATTAAAAAAAAACCCTAATTCTATAAAGTTATAGCTCCTAGCTGGAAAAATTATTCTTTCCAGAAGTACTTTGAATAATCTTTGCACATACCAGATAATTGTAACTCTCTCATCAGTTGTTTAGAATGGCTCAAATTCATGGTTGATTTCTGAATTTGTGTGCCAAGATTTCCTTGTTAGCAGATAATTTTGATTCTATCCATTTGCATCAACACTATGATATCTAAAGGTATCACTAAACCCATTTTTCTCTGGCACAGAGCTCTAAATATGTTTTGTAATAGATGATCAGGATTTTAATGTGTTTGTTTGTTTTCTAGAAAAATAATATTTTACTCAGAATGAAAAAGCAAACTCAAGAATTCAATACTGAAAATGTCATGGAAATGTGCTTTTCAAGCCAGAACTCCTGTGGCTTTCAGAGCAATCCAATTTCAGTTAACTCCCAACCTTATGTGCTTTCTAGACACTCTCCTTCCTGAGCAATATTCTGTAAGAACAGACAGGGCAGCTGCAGTCTACAAAATCTGCGGTTTTATGTTTTGTACTCACAAAAGCTACGTTGCAGTATGTTCAAACTATTACATATTTTTTTGTTTGCTTGTTGGTTTGGGGCATGAGATTTTGTTTTTTATATCTGGGAAATTTCAAGGAGTCATCATTGACCAATTGTTTTATGCTATTTTATGCTGGCTAATTTTAGAGGAGCCTGAAATAGTTCAACGAGGGTTAAAAGTTCCCACTTATCCTCTTTATTTTCACTTGATAGGGTGTATTTTTCAGGAATGGTTCCCAACAAGGCTTTGGGAAGCCATTGCAGTTACAGTGTAGGAGAAGGTAATACAGGTGACCTTGCCCCTGATGAGTCACAGCTATATCCAATAAAGATGAGTTTGATAAAAGGCAGTGGGTTAGTTGGTGAGAGGATCATGAAGAAGAAGGATCCTAGGGAGAGAAAAAAATCACTGCTGTGAGGTCAGTCTGGCTCTGAGCCTGTTGCTGGAACCTGCAGTCACAGTCTAGCCAGGTAAAAGCCTGCATTCAGAGTCTGCAAATTAATACATGCAGTCATAGTTTAGCAGGAAATAACCAGCAGTCAGAGGCTGCAAGGGACACCTACCGTAGGAGCTTGCTGCAGCCACAATAGTTGGAGTCAGGATGGTCAAGCTGTAAAGAGGAATAAACCAGGACCCTTTTCATGCTGTCATAAACGAGAAGTCTGTGTCTCAGCTCATTTCTACCCTCTGACACGAGGGCTGCTATAACATTAAAGGAAGAATATTCAAAAATCAGCAAATTCTCTTTGGCCCTAATATGTAATACCTTAAAAAAACTGCTAAATCTTAGTGACATTATTGGATGCCAAAGGATTTTGCTTGTCAGAAGTTCAAGACTTTTCTTGACTTGGAGGAAAGTATAGTTTGTCCTAGAAGGAAAAGCTTTTAATCCATATTGCTAAGCATAACACATTTTAAACTGATTAAAACTGCACATGAAAACAATAGAAAAGCATAGTATAATGAATTACTATCCATTTGGACATAGTTCATCTGCAAGACTAGGAGGAAAATTGACCATGTAATTCAGACCTCTTCTTCTCCCACAGTGCACAAATTTTAAACAGTATAATGGACATCTTCTGTACACTTTTCAGCACAAGTCCTTATCCATCTGCTTGTATCCTACCCTTTCACTGACATATTATTCTAATTTTGTCATTAAACCTCTGAAATGAGGTGGTGTCTGTACTTCATAAAATGTCGAACATACTGTGTGCGCTTACATGTTGAGGTAAAGATTTCTATCCAGCTTCCTTCTGCAGTCATTACTTTCTTTTCATTACTAACAGAGCATCCAATCATAAGGCAGACACCTGTTTTTCAGCTGCTCTTCATCTAGCATATAACTACCCTGAAATAATTTGCAGTTTAAGGCATATCATCTTAAACTGTGAGGTAACTAATTAGCAATTCTAAACGAAAAGGGAGCTAGAAGCAGAAAGCTACACTCCCACAATAAATATGCCTGACAATTTGTGAAATTCAGGGCTTATAGCACTAAAGGATAAATGTGGTGAAAAGGCATAATATATACATTTGACATTTGGAACAAAACCCCATCTCATTATCAAGGCAGTCAACAATCCATAATTCTGATACTCGGACCATTATGTACTGAGTGAGGCTATTTACTGAGTTCATTAAGACATCATGAATCTCTGCAGATAGAAAACTTCTCTTCAAAATAATTCTTAACTGAGTAAGTTAATAGTAACATTACTTTAACCTTGTGAAAACTAGAATAAATGGAATAGGTACAGGCTAGATCATAGGAGGATCTAGTGCCTTAGTGTCAGACTCTTAATGATCTCTATTTCTTTTCATTAAGCAAAAAATCTTAGTTGTTTTTAGTTTCTACTGAGCAGATGTTTTCAGTGAATAGGTAGCATGATGTGCGTGATTTATTTTCCCCAAACTAATACAGGATACAAGTAATTTTCATCATTTCCTTTAATTTGCATTATATTATATCTGTCAGTTTCAACATATTCTAGTCACCAGTCGTCTATGTGACTGATTTCAGCAGCCAGTGATGAAGGTAGCTGGCCAAGAAAGAACTCCTGCAGGATTTCATGTAAATATTAATGGCAACAGCTGTCAGAAGGAGATGTCTTTAATTCTAGGGTTAAAAGGCAGCAAAGCATAATAAAAGGAAAGGACATTTGGAAAGGAACATTGGAGATCATTCAAGACAACTTGCTGTTCAAACCAGTGCTGGCTTCTAAGTTAAACCAGGTTTAGAAAAAACAGGCTTCCCTGGGTCTTGTTTAGTCTGGTCATAAATATCTCTGAGGGTGCTTTTTCTACAACCGTTCTGCATAACTTGCTTCAGTGAATAAATACTCTCTGAGCAAAGAGGTTTTTTTCTTCTGACCAATCAGAATTTCCCTTCCTGAAAGTTGTGGCTGCTGTATCGTGGCACTCACTGTGCACTGCTGGGGCAAGTCTGGCTCCATCTTTGTCATCTCCCTTTAATGGAAACGTGCAGTAAGCCCTCCCTCAGATTTCTTTTCTCCAGGGTAAAGAAATGTATTTCATTTGGTCTCAAAACGATGTATTGTTTGCTCCACTCTGTAATCATCACAATGATCATTTCCAGCTTGCCTTGTATTCTGGTACATAAAAGTTCAGGAAAAAAATCACTTCCTTCAACTTTTTTTATAGTCTTGTCATTAACCCAGCGCAGTCACACACCAGGTTTTTGCAAGATTTACCAGATCTATAGCACCTGACTCATGTTCATCTCATTGTCTGCCAGAACCCTCAAGTCCTTTTATTTTAATATTCATCCAAGATTTGTACAACACCACAAAATTCCATTTTAGGTTGCATTCTTCTTGTTAACATCGTGAATCACTATCAAAAGTCAGAGGTTATGACACAGCTGGGGGAAGTTTAGGCCAGACCAAGAAGCACAGAGTAAAATGACATGGTGGAAGCACCTACTGCTTCTCAACTATCTCAGCAATCCTACATATGTTGCAAGACCAAGACTTTTTACAGAGTTCAGCTGATACCATAAGGCTAACTCATGCTTTCTTTACTTCTGACTCATTGTTTCATGCCCCTTGTTACAGCTTTTAGAATCAATGAATAGTCACAATAACAATCACAAAACTACTGCTTTTGTTATTTTCCCTGACCAAGGGTTTATTTTTAGGTTGCAGACATGGAACATCTACATGATTCAGCATTTGCTTTAAGGTTCAGACACCCCAGTTCAGTATGCCCACTCTGTCCCCATGACACTAACAACATCAGTAGGAGCACCTAACAATAATACAATCCCTGTGTTCTGTGGCAGTATGAGTCAGCTGCTCAGCTCAGGATCCACAGTTGACTCAAGCTCATAGAAGGTGATTGATGATGCATGAATGAGTATACTTTTCAGAATAAATAAATAATTAGATTAAAAGTTCCTAATAGGCAATTCAAATGCTTCTCGGTAAACAGCTGAAAATGCTGCCAACCAGATTAAAAAAAGGCATAAATAATGATGTCAAGCCCAGAAATAGTGTGCCTGCCAACAGCTAAATTTAGAGAAATACAATTCTTCTTAGTGATAGGTCAAGACAATATTTGCTGTTGCCACTGTATGCTGCTATAAGCCTATGCCTTCCATTTTGATACATTTCTTTCACATATTTTAGCCATTCTACTTTCACAAGCTGAGCCTTCTCCTGGTTGGTGATTGTATAACATTAATAAGACCAGTCTGTTTGTATTCACAAAAATCTTAGTGGGATCATAGCTGTGTATATTGATTGAGATGACTGTTTCATCTTTCCTTCTATTCTTTTTCTGACTTTCCCTTATCCCAAGACACAAGTTTTCTTTATTAGCTGCAATTGCAGTGCTTGCTTCTCACACACATGCTGCCTTTGAGCCCTTATTCTTGGTCTGTTATTTTACTATGGGGCCATGCATGAAGCAGTGAACATGAACCGTGTTCTGTCACACTGTGTCTCTCAAGAAAGCATTATTAATCCAACAAATGTGGGGCTTCATTTGACCTCTCTTTCCAGGCAGTCAGTAAAGTCAGTAGGCACTTTGTTGGCTTGATTTACCTTGCTTTAAAATAGACATCTAAAATAATTCAAAAGACTCATGGCCTACGACTGCATATTTTTCCTTGTTGAATACAAAATAAGCTTACAATGTCTTGATGTGGATACCTACACAGTAAGCACAAAATTACCTGAGATCCACTTGGTATCTGTGACCATTAGTGAAGAAGTCTGGAGTATAAAATATTTAAATAGTCAACAGCATTCTTATTTGATGGAAGTTGTCAATTCTTGAGTGATGTTAAGGTTATTATTTCAATCAGTTGTTGTGGAAACTTTAAACCTCTGCAGTGAAAAGCTCAATGGAATGAGATTTTTTTCACTCTTCATAAAAGCAAGAAGTTTTAAGCGTCTGATTTGCTTTTAATCAAATGATTGCATGGCTGTCTATAAGTAGATGTGGTGGATTTACCTTGGCTGGGTGTCAGGTTCCCATCAAGCCACTCTATCACTTTCCTCCAGAGCTGGACAGAGGAGAGAAAATAAGATCTAAAAATTTATAGGTTGAGATAAGGCAGTTTACTAAAGCAAAACCAGAAGGTATTGCATGAGCAAAGGAAAAACCCCAAAATATTTTATTCTTTACTTCCTGTGAGCAAGAAATGTTCATCCACTTCCCAAGAAAAAGGGCCTCAGCAAGTGTAATGGTTGCTCTGGAAGACAAATATTTTAAATAATGAATGTCCTCCCCCAGCCGTCCTTCTTTTTCTTGGCTTTTCTATCTGAGCGGACATCTTTGGTCAGTTTGCGTCAGCTGTTCAAGTTGTGTCCCATCCCAAGATTTTGCCCACCCCCAAGCCTCCTGATGGGGAGGGGAGATGTTGGAGAGAGCTGTGATGCTGTGCCAGCACTGCTCAGCAGTAGCCAAAAACCAGTGTCTTATCCGCACCCTTTTAGTTCCCAATGTGCAGCACAGCCCTGTGAGGACTACTGTGGGGAAAATTAACTGTTTCAGCCAGATCCAGTACACTGGATAATGTGGGATTTTAATGCTACATTTGGCATTCAGTGTCAGTGTGAAGCAATGGAAAATAATTTTTTCCTAAGGCTACACGAGTGTATTTTTTTAACATAAACTCATCCCATCGTTACTCAACCTTGAGATTACTTTCTTGCAAAGATGTGGTGTGCTGACACTACTGTCTAATTTCAATTTTTATTACCTTCCTGTAGCTTTTAATGAGAATTTAAACTCTTAAATGTCAGATTTTAGGTTATATTTAGATAAGGCTAATGATCTGGTCTGGATTTTTTTTTTTTTCTGACAAGTATGGAAACTGTGAAGAACAGCCAGTTAGCCCTGTTCCCAGGAGAATTGCTATTGCAACTGGATCTCTAGTTACTTCAATAGCAATGAAGGTCCTTTGTGGGAAAATTATTGATGCTGTCAGGACAGCAGAATAGTTTTGCTGGTGTACCAACTTTACATACGACAAAAGCCATAATAATGTGTCCCTACTCCAAAACCTCAGAAAGGACATCATCCTGGCTTACTTTAGTTGTATAAGGGGAACAATGAAATAAAAACTGGGGTTAAAGGAAGAAGTCTCTGTCTCTCACATTGGTGCACAGTGGAACTGTGACTGTCCAGCAAAACCACTTAAAGAAGCAGAGATCATAGTGACATAGCTGAATGCTTATTCATAAGCCACATTAACTGCATTTCAGTTAACCTGTCTTGTTAAACAACTGTATCTACTATAGTCAAGGAAGACTATACCAGTAGCTGTGTCTGTTGTTGTGCACATCTTTTTCTGTGCAAATATGCATGCACAAATGATTGTATCTCGTTTTACATGTATCAGTCTGATGCTACTCTTTAACAAATTTATGAATGCACAGTATTTAATGAAGTGTTTCCTGAATCCAGTTTTAGAGACATTGGTTAAGAAGAATCTAGGCATAAAACAAGCCATTTGTCTTCATTTTTTGAACAGCTATAAAGTCATTTAACATAGACCTGAGAAAAAATATAAATATAAATATAAATATAAATATAAATATAAATATAAATATAAATATAAATATAAATATAAATATAA
>VZUI01095447.1:0-137690 GCA_013401135.1 Cettia cetti | reverse complement strand
ATCTATCTATCTATCTATCTATCTATCTATCTATCTATCTATCTATCTATCTATCTATCTATCTATCTATCTATCTGTTCCTATTCTCAATCTATGTCAGACAAAGATTGAGAATAGGAACCCTTATTTTATTCTAGCCTAAATATGTCAGAATGTAGATCAACCAGTTTTAATTCCTAGATGGATTAAAGAAAAGTGGAGTGGACCTCCTCTTAAAAAAGCAGAGGGGATTTCTTCTTCAGTGGTTTGACTGGGAGTCCTCTCCTCTCTTTGGCTTTGTTCACTGAGGCTGTATGGATGCAGGGCAGAGGAAAAAGCTGTTACTCAGCCAACTTCCAGCTTTTTGATTTGTTGGTTAGAGGAGCCCTACCCCCTAAAGATGACTGATTAAGGGTGGGGTTTTTTGTGGTTTTGCTTCTCTGGGTACCTGTTGCTAAAGAGAAAATGCCAATTTTCTGTTTTGAAGAATTGTAGTAGTTTGTAGCAGCTGTGATGTTCAGGAGTTCACCAGCCCCAGACAGTGTAGTGGCCCCCCATAATGCCGTCTTCCTCCAAACACCTTTGAACAATGGGCCAGGGGCACAGGGAGGGGTTTGGCTTCCTGGTTTCTCTGTCTCTGCTCACATTCCTCAGGCCATGAATCCACCTCAGTTCTTAGCTCACTACGTGGTCCTCCTCTGTCCTATTCTTCCAAGCGCTGTCTCCCACTTTTAGGAAAAGCCATCTCTTTAATGCTGTACATAACACCTTTGTTTACATTGTAAAACTTCTGTTACATTTGCACAAATGGGGACATTTGTGGAAGCACATTCTCAAACCAGGAACAGGTTGTGAAAAATGGTTCTATTGAGATCAAAGCACACTGGCTACTGTGTGAAGAGAGAGGTGATTCATGGATGTTGAGCCCCTGTGAGGAAGAAGGGTTGATGGTGGCAGTTGAGGGTTTTTCCTAGGAACTGTAGGTAAGCTGAATTTCTATTTTCTTTTTTTATCATTTGTGGACAAAGTATTTGAAACTGTTTGAAGATAACTCCTAATTTAATTATTGCAGAAAATGAATACCTGAACATAAATAAAAAAACTACACAGGATTTTTCTTTGCTTAGGCTGCTTAACAGCTTATGTTTGAAGAATGATTTAAGCATCTCAGTTCTAGAATACAATACCAATACCCAGTTCAGACTGCAGAATGGTGTTTTCACTGTCTTTTAGTGAACAGCAGCAGCCTGAAAAAAATCAAAGTATCTGTGCCATCTTCCCCATAGGAGCATATGCAACCACTGTGCAGTAGTTTGCATGCTAAAATACATATTACCCAAACTGGGTGAACAGTTTTTTAGGTTGCCTTCATGCATATTTATATGAAAGAAGGAATGATTAGAGTGTCTTGCTTCTCCTTGCGCTTCATAGTTGAAATTTATTCCTATATGATCAGGTATCCATTACACTATGACATTTCACTGTCAAGTCACTTTCCCAGAGGATAATTTATTTATTCTTTTGTCTGCTTGTTTATAAAACTGGTATAGAAAGGAGTTTTACATAAGGGAAAATGAGGATTTGGCTGTAGGGAGGAAATAAGAAGCCTAAGAGAATAGCTAGAAACCCTGCAGGCAAAGAGGATGGTCTGTTTCATGGTGCTGTTACATCCTTCAGGGGTACATCAATACTATATTATGTCGGAAGCAACCCCTGCAGTTTCCCAGCCAGAATGTCTTGTGAAGTCTCTGAGTCAGCAGATAATGGAGACAAATTTGGGATTTGAGAGTGTCCTTAAAAGAGACTTTATTCTTTTCTTTAAATTGTCATAAAAACAAACAAAGCTTCCTAAAACCACTTTCTTGGTCTTTCTATATTTAATTTCTTTTGTTCTTATTCAGGAGTTATTTTTGTAACACTTCTTTTCAGTATGGTCTGTTTAGGTTTTTATACCATTCTCATCACTATTGTTTCTGAATGCATTTGAATACTATGTAAAATGACATGACAAACATTTGTCACATGTTGCTCTTTCATCCTCTCCCCAGGGAAGAACCCTGCCTGCAGTGCTGTATTTTTGTAAGACCTTTGTTGTTGCTTGGGTTTGGATTACTTTTTAGCTGTATACATGCTGCTGTAAGTTTATGTTAGAGCTCAGAAGTTTATGGTGGCTCAGAAGAGAATCCTTTGTACTTGGAGGAAAAAGAGAGGAAGAATTTAAGTTACTACCTGAATGTCTCCCCCATAAATATGGGAAAAGGTGGCAATACTCAGGCACTTGTCTCTACTTTCAAAATCTGCTGATATTTTTGTGGTTCTTTTTGAGCCATGCTATAAGATTATTGTGGGAAAGTTAAAACAGAGGACTTAGGTATGCCTTTGGTTCAGCATGTGGTAAAGTCAGCAGCAGTTCTGGCTTGTGTTTGTGATCCACTTGGAGCTCCTCTGAGGTTTTGTCTCTTGGAAAAGCCCTCTCTCCTGACAAGTGTCAAGCAGATACACTCTGCAGGTACAGTCAGGTGCCCTGAGCGCTGTGTTGTAGCACAAACCCTCACTGTGGTGGTGGTACTTTTGGCAGGATTGTCTAAGCAAGAAAAGGGAGATAATCATGATCTTCTGCGTACTGGAGTGTGACATTATGTCAGCAAAAGACTGAGACAAACACTCTTGCAGTCAGAGTTGCCTGGATGGCCCTGCTACAGCGACTGCTTTGGTAGGAGCCTAAGCCTGCAAAGTCACTTTGTTGGGCAGAGAGAGACGACTGCAAGTGAGTTTCTGTGCTCTCAAGGCACCTGGCTCTAACCCTGGCTGGTTCAGTCCTAGGCAGCAACTCCTGGTTGCCAAGGGAGACATGAAAATGCTTGCTTGAGTCTGGGATGAAGAAGCTACTGGAGTGGGCAATTTTTCCATCACCCTTTAAAAATGTATGGAAAATATATGGTCCACCTTTAACAGAAACAGCTTTAATTTTTCTGACCAATTACAAGATTTCAGAGCTATATTTAAATTACTTTCTCATTTCCTTCACTTTAATTCAGGACTGTCTAGGATGTATGTTAGCAATATGAACTTGTGGGTGAAGGTTACTTTTACTCAATAACCTAATGGGTGACTGTGCAACATCATGCCTGGAGTCACAGAGGCATCTATTCTGGATGTGGATTTATCAGGGAAGGTTCAGCTGGGTCTGGCTTTACTTGCACTACATCTTTTACTGTGTTTCATTTCAGGATTTCCAGTCTAGCAAGGCCATTACCATCACAACAATTGACTCCACCTTATACTCACCATGTAATTTCTAATAGATGGGTTTATAGTCAAGGCCAAAAGTTTTGGTGGTTTTTAATGTTGTTTAGTAGCTGAAGCATATCTCTTAGAAATATGCACCCTCTTGATTTAAGGACCTTAATGGATGAGAAATTCTTGATAGGTGAAGTGCTCTATAGCTAATTATTCAAACTCTTAAAAAAACTAGTATATATTTCTAGCATTAGCTTCCAGTTGTTGAACTTTGTTAGGCATTTTTATGAAAATTAACTCAAAAATACCCTCATACTTTAATCTGGAGAGGAAAACTAAATTGCTTCTTAACCTTCTATGTGTAAACTACACACCTGAAATTTATTGAGTACTATCCATTTCCATTTCTCCAGTTTCCTCTGTAGCTCCTTTTGAACTCTTTCTAATTTATCAACAGCTGCTTAAAATACAGACACCAAAGCTGGGCCCAGTATTCCACTAATAATTTCATGAAGCCAGAAGGGTACTGCCAGTTCTGAGCACTGTTTGAATGCTCATTTCATTATCCATGCAGTGATCTTTTTCACATTAGATCACTTTTTTTCATCCACCACTTATAATGATCAGGTTTCTTATTCTTAGACACAGAGAGTGATAGGATTTATGCTCTATTAGGCAATAAATCTGTGTGAACAGAGCTATGAATTGTGAAACTAGACTTTGTCTCCTTACTTGCATGCTTCAGAATGTGTGTGTATCTTGCAATTACTTTCAGTGTCAGAAGTGTGAAGTGAAAGTAACCATTCTGACAATTGCAATGGGCAAAAGGGCATAGGTCACATATCTAACATTTTTTGCAGGGAAAAAAAATTCCGTATTAAGAAGCATCTATCAGAAAACTGAATTGTGTCATTGCTAAGTGATGCCCTTTATTAGTAACCCAGCCATTAGTGGGGACTTAAGCTACTCTTAGATATTAGGCAATTGTGTGAGGTATGGTGGGAAAGGAAGAAAAACAAGATTAGGTAGGGCTCTTAATCACATTTACAATTTTGAGAGGGTAGTGAAGCAGTCAGTTTGCTGTGTTACATTCAAGTGCCATAGCTGGTAAAGGGAAGAAAGGAAAAGACAAAGCCCATGTTCTTCCCAAAAGGAGAGAGTGTATCTGACAATAACCACTCACACAAGTGGAGGGAATACAGCTACCAGACCCCTTGGAAAACCCATGCTGTAGTTCTTGGGTTTAGTGGTGATGATGTCTTGGACTTCAGCCTCGCAGGTCAAGCTTGGTCTTAGCTGGATAAAGTAGGATGCTTTGAGCTGCCCTTTGCCCTCCTTAGATGTGTCTGATCATATTGGGCGGCTTTTTGCGACATAAAAACATATGTCAGATTTTGGTTATCCTGGGACATAATGTGAGACCTGATCTGGTATCATAGCTCACACAGATGCACTTTTGGCTGGCCAGCTCTGGGGGCAGCTGTGTAGAGAGCAGGTCTCAATTACCTTCCCATGTCTGAGCTCATCAAGATCAAATAATACAGAAGGAGGCACAAGGGAGGACAGTAGTTGAGGGAACAAGACAATGGGTCTGCCACTCGTGAGGAGTGTGAATGGGTAGGATTGAAGAGATGAAGAAGAGAAAATGTGGCCAAAGGAGTACTTGAAGGAGTACAGGGGGTAATAGGGAGAGATTTGAAGAATAGTGGGAATTTGCAGAGGGCAAAAAAGATACACGGACAGATGTGTGGGGAGGGTGTTGGTGAGACACAGGGTGTAGTGGCAGAATATGGGAGTGTGAACTTCAGTTGTTGTTAAACTGCAGTCTTTAAATACGAGCTCCATCTGATCAGCACCCTACCTGCCTTGGGCATCATTTGCATGGCTTATGTACCAAAAGGACGTGATTTTCTGGGAAAAATGATTTAATCTATAAAAAGCAATTTAAGAAGCAGGCTATTCAGAAGGTGCTTAGGGCATGAAGATATGGCAGATAGGAGTACAGTGACTTAGAAACATAAATAAGAGCAACTTATCATTATTTGAATTTCTAAAGGTTTTACTAGAGCATGTGTCAGTACAACAAGTAATGTTTTTATGTCTTATCGCAGTAATACTCAGCACATTTATTCTACTGAGCAAAGAGTAAACATAAACTATAAATAACTAGGGCTTCAGCTAGTGTGGGTTTTTTTTCCTCTGACTTTTCAGATAAGATATAAAATTGGCTCAGCAGGGCCCTGCTGGAACATGTCTGATTGTTCCTATTTCCCTGCTTTCTCCTTCAGTTTGGGAGTAGTCTGTTTTATTGTCTTGGGTTTGAGACTAAAGTTTACTACCCTAAAGTTACCATCTGCATTGTTACCATCCCACGGGGACTTAAGGACCCCAATCCTTTCAAAAGATACATAAAAAAAGTGGCCTTTACATATATGTATGTGTATTTGTATGTATATACATTAGCCTGTATCATTTATATGTAATAGCATAATGACTAGATCCCTTGCCAGGAAGGGGGAGGCCCAAAATGCAAATTCTCTTCTCCCTGATGAGATTTAAAATGTAATTTGCTCTCTTCCGAGTAGATGTCTTCACCCCATGTGCCAGGCACACTTATATGGTATAAGACCCACTCTAGACAATCCTTTTGAAATTATACAACTGTGAAGAACTGAATGCAAGCTGGTCTGATTTCTCATTGTGTAATTTTCTTTAATTTTGCCCTTGGAGAGTGAAGTCATTGAGTCTCCTACAGTTCTTAACATACAATGGGGGTGTCATCCCATTTGAGATGTTTGGATTCTGAATCATTTATTCAGGCAGTTAAATAATTTGTTTGGTATATGAACTTATCAAAAGCCTAAACTTAAATGTTTAATGCCATCCAACCCACTGTTCTAGATGTAAATCAACATAAGAGTGTTTTACTAAATTGAGCTTGGTAGGTGGTTACTCTTCTGCTATTTGGCAATAGGTCAAAATTTGCTGAACACAATTTGTCATGGACAGAAATAACACAATATCTGTGAGAAAACCTAAACTGTGGTTCTTGTTTCTTCTTTTATTATAATTTTTTAGCATATGACTAAAGAAGCACCAGAAGTATATGTTTAAGATTAAACCTTTTTGGGTGTCAGCAAAGATTGCAGAATTTAATTCTGATTAACGAAGCAGAATTTTTGCCTTACACAATTGGAGTGAAATCATTCAGCAATCCTTTTTCCTCTGAGATATGTCAGAATTACAGTCAGCTCCATTCTTTTGTTCTGTGACTTCCGTGTGAACTGAGGTCACGCTGTCAATCGCTGTGGTGAGTTCCTCTCTGACTGTAAGGTCGGATGAAGAGTTACGCAGAACCTTGGCCATTGGTGGCCAAATGTATCAGGGATCTTTCACATCCCTCTGGTCTTCCTTGGAGAGTCCTTACTGAACCAAGTGGTGATAAATCATCATCTGCTCCTTTTGATGTGGTCTGGAAGGAATGCTGGGGAGCTGGCCAGAGCAGTGAATTAGCCTTGATCTGTGGCTGATATCTCCTGAGTCTGGTAAATAATCAGCCTGGCGACAGCACATGACTCCTATTAGCATTCCATACCTGGATTAAGATTTACAGGAAGCTCATTGACCATCTGTACGTTTGCTATAGTTGGGGGTTTATGTAAACAGATCTCTAGAAAGTGGCACAAAATGCCACTGTCCATAGGGGGATGGCCAAGGTAGAGCTTCTTGGTGACCTTTTGGGGTGGGGAAATCACTGCCATATTTCAACATTCTTTGCACAGTTTACCAGGCATGCCATGTTTATGTAACTAATAAGGTTATAGCAAATAATTTAGTTCTTACTCCAAAGTTATGATTACTGTTTAAGCATCAAATTATTCCCAAGTAGCACAAAGAATTATATAGATATGGACAGTTCTGAATTTCCTTCATTTTTGGCAAATGTGAATTCTCTTGTAACTCTGCTGTGTACTGCTAAGTGCTCAGTCTTATATTAGGTCAGATTTTGGAATGCAGTGTCTTTTACTGTGGGAAATAAACAGCATAGAAGAAACATAGAGAAAATTTCAGGAAAATTGAGCCTTACTGGTCAAAGCTTTGTTTTCTACTGCTGCTGCAAACTGAAAGACAACACATGAAGAATTGTCCGGATGTTGAGACTTAGGTTTAGTTTCATGCCCACATCTTTTTTATGGGTAGAATACGATATAAAAAATTTACTAGCTTAAATGCCATGCAGACTGAGTTCACTCCATAGACAATAAGCTCCTTAACTTTTAGGCTTTTTCTTCACACAGCACAAATCATTATGGGCCTTGATCTGAGGGCTGTTTTGTGCAGAGTTCTGTACAGTCCATAATGATACCTGAATAGCCGTGTCACTTAGTGAAACTCCTTTCTATGAAACCATAAAATATTTTTTGCTATAGGATAGAACTATGTATAGAGCTATGAAGTGTTTAAAAATGAGCTCAAAAACTGCCTTGTGTGGGTGTGGAGTGTCCCCATTTATTTTCTTTACAATTGGAATGTGCCTGATTGGCTTAGACCTGGTCGATTTAGGCATTTTTGCCTATGACTAAATCTTTTTTTCTTCATAACACATATTCATTTTGGAATCTTACTGTAACTGTTTAATTACATTTTGCAATTCAGTAGTTGATTCTTGACTATATACCAGAAATTACATAGATTATAAGAGAAGTAGGATGCTAAAAAGGATGGCTAATTATCTATGCTATTTCTAAAATGCAGTTTTCTAAATGGCTACTTTATTAGCAGCACATCAAAGCATTCTTCTAGAAAGAAAAAATAAATCTGCTCATGAAGATTGTCTGCAGCCAGAAATTCTTATCAACTTTAAACTTGATAAGTCACTGAATCAAAAGAATATACTCCTAATCTGAACACCCAGCATTATGAAAATTGTGAGAGTTAAGGGTACATAAAATATTTGAGAACTGTTCTTTAATCAGAGGTTTTAATATCCAAAGTTTTGTTCTTGGATAGACTGCATTTCTGTGAAAGTTAGCTAATTTGGTTGGTTTTTAACATATGGCTATTTCCTAATATATAACTTATATTTTACTGAAATATATATATAAAAATATAAAAATAAGGGTTGCATAGGTTTTTTTTTAAATTCTGTTGATGTTGGTTTAGATGTAAAAATAATGAGGCAGATGATATTAATTTATTTCTACTTAGGCACCCGCTGTGGTTTCTATTCAGTCAGAAAGCCTTACAATGTGCAATCCATGTTTAAGCAATCACAGATGCATAGTTCAGGCCTGTATGGAGTAAGAAGTTCTGGTAATTTTCTGCTTTGCAGCAGGTATCTCACCTCTGGTTTTCTAGCACGTGGTGCCTAGTTTTAGGGAAATTTGATGGAGTTAAAAACTTGTTTTTCAGTATCTTATCTGTAGGGATATTTCTTGCTCCCATCAAACTAAGAGGGGTCACTCACTTAACTTCAGGCAGAATGTGTCTAGCTGTTTGTAGCCAAAAAAAGAAGCAAAAAATATGAAATTTGTCTTTTCAGTTTCTTCTTCATCCTGTGAAATGAGAACCTCATACTCACTAAAAGGAAAACAAACCAGTGTGCAAAGAAAAATGCCCATCCCTTCGTAAGATTCACATGCCAGAGGGTCCTGACAGTTCTCAGTTTCTCAGAGCTCTGTAAGGCTTGGCAGCTTTTAGTCTCATACAGTGAAACTCATTGCAGTATGAAGTCATCCAAAGAGGCAGCATGTTTTCACTTCAAGAGATTTCATAATCTGTAAACTATGAAGGAAATATTTAGCAGTTCAAGGGAATGAAAGAGCCGCCAATGAGTTGCTGTGTAAGCTGACCACGAGGATAGTCTCTGGAGAGAATTCCCTCTGCTCTCTCTGCACCTGCATTGCAGTAGTACCTAGATACAGTTTTTAATTGCTTCCCTCTAAAAATCCCCTTTGGTTCCTCTGGGAAGCAGGATTCCAGGTGGTATTAATATAATTTGCTCTAAGAACTGTTTTACTACTAGGTAAATATAAATAGTGAAAAAATTATGACAAAATGAGTGATGCAAATAACCAAAAAAAAAAAAAATTCAAAAAGCCACACTAATTTAGCATGGCATGTGACCAGTCAAATCTAGACAAGAAAGAGTACAGCTGTACAAAACAGAAGTGTCCCTTGTGATGAGAGATGAGCAACGCATATCGGGTGTGCTACTGATTTTGAGAACAATCATTCTATTTTTGGACTGTTGTGGCCAACTGTGGCACAATATCTTGTAGGGAAGGCTATTACAGAACTACCCATTATTTCAACTATACTTAAAATTCTACCAGCATTTGCATGATAAATGTATTTCTAAAGGCTACAGCGAGGCGGTAAATGTTCATTCGGCAACAATGACAGCTGCGATTAGCCATTTTAAAAATGTAGAAATAGAAGCAGAAGTTAACAAAAACAAGCTCAGATTCTGGCATTTGTTTACAAAAATACAGAAGGTGGACAAACACTGTAGGGATGGGACATTCCCTGGTGTAAAATTGTAGAGAACACAGAGCAACAGGTCTGTTTACCCTGTTTTGCAAGAAAGCTACTGTGTGATCTTTAGGACCCCAAACCTCTGATTATCCAATTTCTCAGAGCCATTAGAAGTCCCAGATGAAGTGCCACAAGTGATAATTGTGGACCAAATTGAGGTTTGAATGACCAAAAATGCTAGGAAGAGCCTGATTTCTGTGAGGTTGCAAGACAAATGCCATAACCTTTCCCCCCTGTGTCTTTACACTCTCTTGTTCTTTTTTCAAGACTTTGCTTGGCACAGATAACCCAGTATCAACTGGTCTCAGGGGACATCTGCGTCTATTCTTCCCATGGGAGGAGTGCAGTTGGCACCACAACTTTGCCAAAACCTCACTTGTGTGATGAACTCATTACCTGTGAACTTCTAGCAAATGGGTCACCAGTGCTACATCAGGGCAGAAAAACTGGAGGAGGTTACATGGTTGAGCACAGCTGCCCTTGATTATGGATGATACCTGCTTCTGCATATATAAGATTTTATGCAACTTGCTGGTTTTGCCATCCAGTTTTTAGGTCAGACTGTCTGTGGGATGGAGAAGGATAATTCTCATCTCTCTGGAGAGGAGTAGGCTCAGGTGTCACCTTTGGTGGAAGTGTCCATGTGGGTTCAGGCTTTACCTTTGGTAGGCTTGCAGTGTGGTGGTCTCCTGTGCCAACAGTGTGAGAGATCAGCCCCCTTCCACAAACATCATCCAATCTTTCCTGGCATAGTCCTCATAGTGCAGCAGGCAGCACTTATGCCTGAAACACTCTAGTCTGCAGTCTTTGCATTGGAACAGCCAGTCCTCCCCTTCCTCCTTTTGCCAGCAGGCTCCAGCTCACAGACACGGCTCAACTATTTATCTTCGGGCCATCACCACCTGATAGTTTCCTGAGAGCCCTCTGACTGGACTGTACACATTTGCCAGCAGACATGGAACAGGGTTTGTTCTAGGCACCCAGCCCACATCATGCAGGAGAAAGTTCTTCCTCACTCCTGCTGGGCACCAGGCAGGATTAGGACATTGGTGGGTCTGGGTTTTGGTCTCACGTTTGGGAGAGGGAGGATAGGTTGAGGTCCCTTTAGCTACCTTGAAGGGGGAAATTCTGGGGCTGTACTCACATGAAGGTGAGGACAAGCAGGCCTCTGAGAAATGGGTCTTTCACATGAACTGGGCTTAGCACCTTACAAGTTTTTTGGTTCAGAGGAAGAGCAGGTTGTTCAGACTGCCTGTAAAGAAATGTACTTGTTCAATTACTGCCTGTGTGAGTCTGACCCACCTCTGGTCAGGATGCTCAGTTAGGAGTGACAGCCTTGTCCCTTGCTTTCTTCACAGAGTCATCAGGCAGAATGTCTCGGTGTGATGGGTTTTCCTGTGCCCCACTGCCTCTACAGCAGAAGTCCAGGCTGCAGAGGGCACACCAGCAGTGGGACATCCCAGACCTTCTGGCTCCTGTAGACCTGTACGATGCCACCAGGCCATAACAAAGCTTACCAAGAGTGTAGATGACCAAGAACAGCTGCAGCAGGATTGTGTAGGGTGGAGGCCTGGTGCAGCTGTGAGCCCATAAGGTGGAAGAAGTTGGTGGGGCGTGAGGAGTTCCTGGCACTTCTCACCTCAGATATGAGAGTTTGGCTGCCTATTTCCTGGAAAATTCCATAATCACCTGTCAAGTGGAGACACCCAGGCATCCTACTCCACTTCCAAGCAGAGAAAGTGTTTACAGTGACTGGTCTGCTGTCTCACTTATGAGCCCCTGTATTCCTAAGTCTAGGAATTCCACTCACATAGCTGGCTTGATGTTTGATGCAGCTTTGGAGGGCACACCTGCAAACTCATCAATGCCAGTAGCGTAACCATGGACTTTGATGGAACTCATGCTCACAGTATTTTTTTTTTTTTAATGTTACTGTTGTTGGCTTTGATTTTGACATTTGGAGATGCCCTGTCACCTACTAGTAACTCTAAAATTGAATAAATTGATCTAATGAGGAAGCAGACAGACTGGGCCATAATAATAAGGCAGAAAATACTAGAAATCTTCATATGAAAATACTAGAAATCTTCATTTTTTTTGTACATTTCAACACACATGTGCTGGTACTGTAGATACCTTTATATCAGGTTATCCTTAAGATCACAGAATATTTTAGTTCTATTTTTCTCTGTCATCTCATTAATGGGGATAAAGCTGTATGAGTGGTCCTTGTTGCATGTAATTTTTCTGAACTTCAGGCCTCACTCACTAAGGATGGCCAGTTTGTCAGCCTTGTGTGGCGAGACTGTGCCCAATCTCATCTGGTCCTAGTAAACAAGGGTGGCCTGTATGAAAATATGTATGGGACAGTTCACCTGCTGGGCTCTGAGTGTGCTGGCTGCAACAAGAACAGCTGCCTCATTTTGAAATGTCTTCTCTGTTTGCTTACTGGTGTCCTGTTGTGGTAGGTAATCCACAGAGTTAAATACTGGTTGGCTTTCAGGTCTGCTCCTTGCCAGCAGCTCTTCTATATAAGGTTGATACAGTTGCCTTGCACTTGTCAAACCAGAAAACAAATGTATTAACAATTAAAGCTTCTTTTGCACTGTACAGTATGTGACTGTTCTCTGTACTCAGGGTCCTTTGGGAAGATTCTGAGCTTTATGACTGCCTCAGCCTCCTGTGGGGTTTAATTGCCACTTGTCCCAGGGTCAGGGGGCAGTTTTGGGATGAACCCTCAGTTTCTTACAGAGGGAAATGGGGAATTTGACATGGTCTGAGAGGACCTGACCCTGCAGCAAAAATGCTGTACTGAGGAAAGAATGAATGTTGGAAAATACATGACTAGTATTTTCTGGGGAAACCTGTGGACTTGGCAGGCACCCGGGACGTTTGCTGCTCTTTCTTACATTGATTACTGAGTAACCCTGTAGTTTCCCTGAACTCAGCCTTGCTATGGATCAGGCTTCCCTAAGTTGTGTCTACTGAGCTGAAACAAGAATTTTCCTACATTAAGAATGTGTTTTGGGTGAGTTCAGGGAAGTTTGACATTGTCTAACTCTTAACAAAGCTCCTGACATTTTTCATGGCAGAGGAAGAAGGATCTGTTGTCTCCCAGCCTTCTCCAGTCAGTGACAGTCTCTGTCAGTTGCATCAGAAAGAAAAATGCAAAAAAAATTAAACCAAAAAAAATCCCAAAACAAAACAAACAAACAAACACAAGGAAAAACAAAACAACCCCCCCACCCAAACAGAGGAAGAACTTTTTAAAATATCAGAACAGGAATTTGAAAAGTTTCGAAAAGCTGGTGAGCCTGAAGCTGCAAAATTAAGCTGCTGCAACATGCTAGTATAGGAGGATATTGGTAGTGCATGGGAGTCTTTGCATATCACCCTTGCTTGCAGTTGCTGTGTTACTACAGCTGTGTTCAGGGTTGCTGCTGGGCAAGGGCTGCAGTATCTCCTCCTCAGACAGCCCCAGCAGGATTTTTAAGGGCTCCCCGTTGCCTTTGCCCATATTTGCATCAATACCATCTCACCAGCAATGCTGCACAGCAGGAACTAGAGATTGAAACTCCTGGGCACTGTGGTGATTGGAAGGGATCAAACATGCTGGTTATGGCACTAGAGAATGGATGGATAGCTTTGCCAGTGGGAGTTTCCGTTCTTTGGCAGGAGCTGGATACCAGCATGTCCCAAGAAGTACAGGCTGGAGCTCTGATTGTGTGTGAGGGATCCCTGGTTTTACCTGTCGAATTTGCACATCACCTTGGAGATTTCTGAAGCCTGAACATGTGGTGGGTTTATATTCCTTGTCATAATGATCATGTATTTCCTCCTGTAGTGTTGAAGGTGAAAATATATCACACTTGAACCCTACATCTCTTGGCTTTGCACATCTTCAGTGGGGAATTACAATCAGTACAGCAATGGCCTTGCCAGCATGACAGATCTGCTGACAGTGTAAGAGTTAAGAAGCCCTTAAAATAAACCCAGAGCCTGCTACTGCAGCGCTGATGATTGCACTTTTCCATTTTCCTGGCCCTCCATGGAGCCTTTAGCTCCCTCCTGCTTTTACTGAACCTTGCAAGGGTTCACCTGTCATAGCAGGGCTGTGCAGCAAGATCAGTGTGAAGGCAGGAGGCCACTGACAAACTGAGCCCTTTTGAGTGGATAATTGATTACCTGTGAAACAGGCAGGAGCTGAGAGAGCTGGGAGGAGCATGCTGGAGTACCTGGAGATTCGGAAAGTTTCTCCTCTTTGATGGAGTACTGAGGCACCAAAGAAAAGGTCAGTAATTTAGACATTGGTGGGCAGTGGTAACTCACAGCTGTCCCCTGAGGTCCTTGGGAGGTTGCACCTGCCAGTGTAATGCAGGTCCAGGCAGTTCCCTCCTGCTTCTTTATTAGACTCTTCAATATTTCAGGTTTAATGGGGTGTTAGGAATTGTAGAGAATTAGGTGGGTAGGTTTCATTGCCTTTTCTGTATCAGGTATCTTGTGGCAAAGTGAGAGTTTACAGTCACAAGTCTTTAGGCTTTGAGACTAAGAGGTGCATAGGGCATAAAGGGAGCCTAAGAGCTTCATCTGTGATGGGGAGGGTGTCAGCTTAATGTTCTCAAGGTGTTCACTTAGACCCAATTCTTCCAGTTTCTGGTTGAATGGCTTAAACATTACTTTAAGTTAAATATTTAATACTTGCTTATAAGTTTAAGATGGGTAATGGCTAAGTCTTTTCTTCCTTTAAAAGAATGTGTCTCTCTCTTTTCAACTGGACTGAAGATGGTATTTTTGTGGCATGGTAGGTGACATTAGGGCAAGCTAAAAAATTAGACACTTATGGGGATGACAGCAGTTATTGCCAGAATACAAATTAGCACAGAGATTTCTAGATGCTTTTTTGGTTTCCCTGTGGTAAGATGCCTATGAGATGTCAGGGAGTTGTGCAGTCAAATTGGATTTCCATGTCTTATTCATATGGATTTATTAAACTGCTTGTTTGTTGAGAGTGGGTAGTAGGACATCTGTACCTGACAAAGGGAGTTTGAGGACAGACTGTTAATAACTGTTGAGTGTAGTCTTGCTTATGAATGTCTTCTTAAATGTAAGAGTGTCCAAATACTTGGGATTTATCAATTATTATTAAAATGAAAACATTGGTAGTGGGGCAACTATGACATCTTTTAGTTTGGCTGTAGTATTAGATCAATAGGTTTTTTTAGAAGAAAAAGGAGAAAATCTTGCCAAATTTGTACAAGATAATCACCATGAAAACAGAATAATAATTATTTGGCCTAAATACAGGGATAGCAATATTTTATAGTGCTAATGATTGTTCTTTATGGTTAATTTTTCTAATCAAAATCTAGACTCAGTCCTGGACACTGGTACATGCAAACGAAAAACTAAGTTTTAGATTTAAATTCCTACAATCCCATTATTCTAAGTAATACAGTAATGTGAATTTACTGTACTTTCCTCGTAAGTGCCCTTTTGAAGTTGCCTAAATAAAGTTTAGATAACTTTTTACAATAGTTCTGATAATTTTCTGCAAAAATATTCCGTGTCTGGAAATTTCCATTCAAGGTAGTTCAGCTGCAACTACATGGAATTAGGTAGCAAGAAGTTCATATGTGTAGTTCGTAGAAGTTTGTGAGCTAAAATACCATCTTGATCAGAACCTATAAATAAGAACACTTCAAAGTGAGAAATTTTTCTCTTCCTTAGGATGCCCCAACTAAACCCACCCTAGGCAGCCTCACGGCACAGCATGAAATGGGATCTGCCTCGGGTATTGAGTTATATTTGCTTTTAAAACACATCCATAAAGAGCATTATAGAAGATTGTTTGTGCTGAAAAGGAAAAGCTGTCCAAAGTTAAAGCTCTGTGGGAGATCTTTCCTAGGGCACACTCAGACACAAAACTTCCATCTCGCTGCTCAGTGACCCTGATGCTATCAGGTGCTGAGTGCCTTCAGGTTCCTTTGCTGTCAGTGGGAAAAGACCCACACACCTCAAGATCAGGCCCTTGCCCTTCAGTATTTGCACGCTTGTGCTGGCACTGCGCAATGGATTGGATGTTTAATGCTGGCACCAAAGACTGACACTGCAGGTGTCCTGGAAATACTCGTGATAGAGGCTGAAGGAGCACTTGGTTTGCTTACAGGGTAAGAAGAACTTTAAAGCTTCTCTGGTATTTCCTTTTCAGATTTCATGCTAATATTTATGGCTTTCTGCTTCTTTCTGTGCTTAACATTTTCTAGCTTGCAGCTGAGTTACTAGTTACAGCTAGTTATCTCTTGGAGTCTGGAAACACCTCCCCATTTCTTCTCTCAGAAGGGTTTCACAGCCTCCAGTAAGCCCCAGTGCTGTGCCCCCCAGGCTCCCTTCAGTGCCCAGACCCCACAGGTCTCGTCCTGGCTGCCCTGACCATCAGACCCTGCTGGGCTCTCCCCCTCCATGGGCACAGCCTCCACAGCTTGCCCAGGGCACCAGTGCCCAAAAACAGGGCTGGAGGTGTTCTCACTGTATGTAGTCAATGTTCTCTGCGCTGATCTGCTGGAGATTTCTCTGCTAATATATTTTCTTCTTCTGGATGATCAGTAAGTGTAGCAATTCCTATTACTAATTCAGTGACTTCAAACAAATCCTAGGAAACTACTGAGGTTTTTCTTAAGGGAGAGTGTACTGAAAAAGATAAATTACATAGTTTTTTTCCCCTTTGGTATTTTCTTTGCTGAGTATACCTGTGCATTTATATAATCATAGAGCCAGCACTTCATGAAGTTTTGTTAAATTTTGAGTTGCTTTTTTTTTTGAAACTCATCACAAATTGTTTTACTGGAAACAAGATGTACATCTGGACTGTAACTAACATGATTGTAGTTTCATTGGCTAATATTGTAGTTTCATTGGCTAAGTGTGGATCTCTGTATGAAACATTTTCATGTGTCTTGAACTTAGACAAGAATTTTACTTGCATTGATGCATGCATTTAATAGTCTTTCAGAATTAAATGGAAAAGACAGCCTTTCAGGAAGCCTTAATGCCTTTCCATATGGAGGCAGTGCCTTGTTGTGCACATGGTCTTTGATTTCTTTTCTGTTCTGAAATTTCTTAGCTTATGGTCTATGTTCCTTTATTATTTTTCTTTTTGTAACTATTTTTTTTTTTTAATAAAGAAGTGAAATTCAGCTTTATGGAACTTGATGTATCTATAATGCTGGAACTTTTCTTGTTTAGTGGGAGAAATTGCAAATATAATTATTCTAAACTAGGAGAACAGGTTGCTATATGAAATTGGACCGATTGTTGTAAGGCCTGTTTCTGTCCATAGAATAATAATATACAATTGTAGATTTGTATAGTATAAGAAATACAGAAAATAAACCAAAATAATACTATCAGAAAAACTTTTTTTTGTGTGCTGGGTGTGATTAGCTTTTCTGGTATAGAAATTAAAATAGAATGAAAAAACTTAAATGGAGTTTTATGAACTGTAAGGTTAAATTGAAAAACTCATCTCAGGTTTACTGAATATTAATTTGACTGAGGTTATATTTTCTCTCTGTCTGGGAATTTGATTTCTTCAACCTTAAAGAACTGTCTGGTATTCAGATGCTAGGACCAAAAGTAAAATCCAGTGCACTAAAATCTTTGGAGGCTGGAAACCCACCAACCCAGACAGCAGTCCAGCAAATTTACTGCATAACCTAGTAAACATCTCCTTTCCTTACCTGAAAGCTTCCAGGATTCCTGTTTTGAGGAGATAAGCACTTACCTCCTGCCTAGATTGTATTTGCAATTGGATTTAAAGGAGGGAATAATTTATACCTCTGCTGGGTCCCTTGAGAAGCCCCAGAAAGTCCAGAATTTAAATTACTGTTCCAGGCTGAATTCCTGTCCATCTTTCCATGCTCTCTAAACAGTACCTACAGTGCTCAGCTCCTGTGAAGTGTAAAGGTGAGGACTATATGAAGGCTGATGCCACGATAAATTAGCATTTCTTTTAGTACATCCCTAAAAATAGCTCTTGACGCAATTATATTAGCCATGAAGGGAATCCCTCACTCTCAGGGCTGCTGTTCGTGGAGGAGCTTTCACCAGATGTGAAATGAGGACAGAGAGTGTTGTGAGAGTCTGGATGAACATTTCAGATGTGGGTGCTGATCCTTCGGGTTTGAATTGTCCTGTTGGGGGAGGGGGCAGTGTGGAACAGAGACCTTTTTGCCTTTTTCCTTTATTCAGCAGTATCCCTTAGAACCTCTGAAAAATGTGAGTGTGAACAGCTGGTGGACACAAATTCTGTATTCCCTGTAGCTCCCAACCGATGTACCACACCATTTGCACATAGGAGTGATCATGTGATAAAGCATCAAGAAGAGAACTGTGCCAAACTTCCTATCCTTTTTCTTGTTGCTAGTATTGTCATTGATTAATCCCTGTGTACAACATATCACAATCCACTCATAATTCATCTGAATTTTGTATTTTCCTAGTATTTCATCTCCTCTGCTGTGAGTGCCCAATTGTTGGCCTGACTGTGGGCATTGAACCAGTTCCTGAAGTGGTGGAGATAGTCTATAGTGCCTCTGCAATTTGAGACTAGGACTTCTGTTTCATCTTTAGTGCCCATATTAATTCGAGATATCCCATCTATAATTGGCAACATGAAGCCTTTTAATTTGTATTTAACATAAGCAGCGTCGTCAGATACATCTCTCCTACAAAAGATGGAGAAGAAGAGGTTTTTTTCATCAGTATACTTCCAAATGTTCTTAATAAAACTGAGCAACTTCATCTTTAAGTCTGGTGGCACATGTATATAATGTTAACAAAACCAGCTGAAAACCAGAGTCTTATTGTTACTTTAGTAGAAAATTAGAAAGGTTTGATCCAGCTGAGCAATGTTCTCAAAGTGCTGAGTACCCTTATCTTCCAGGAACTTTAATGAAGTTGAAAGCACTGAATTAACTAGAATGATCTGACATGAATTAATCAAGACATCCCATCAGCCATTTAGCAGAGTAAAGCTCTGCAATGTTTGAGTGGTCAGATCTTATTGTATAAGATGGTGCTCCAGCTCTCAACAAGAAGTTATGTATCTGGGGTAGTACATGATGATTTTGTGCTTGATGGATGAGTAACCTGCAGGATGATGGAATAACTGGTGAAAAAGGCTTTAATTCAACTTGCTTTTAGAAAACTTGAGGGTTTTTTTTGATGAGCAACATGCATTATTTAGCTAATTGCTACTTTAGTCTCTTTTATGGACACTAATTATGGTAGTTTGAAAAGTGCATTGGAAAGAAATATATATCCTGTTCATCATTGCCATGTGCATTCTAGCATAAGAAGATGGAGACAAATACACCATTTTAGGTCATACACCATTAGAAACTACTCCTTTCCTACCATTAGAAAATCCTGCAGCTACTGAAGTTCTGAGAAAATGATGATCTGTACTCACCAAGTCAATGAGAGCTGACTCATGCTTATGTAGCAAATAGCTGCTGCACTGAAAGGGTACAATCAGCTCTCTAATATAAATGTGAATTGCATGTGCCCACACTTTCAGTCACATCAGTAAAAATATGCCATTTTATCTCAAATACACTTTTATCAACGTTCTGCAGGTACTTGGAAAGGAACTACGTTATAGTGGGGTTGAATCCAGATGGTGTAGGAGGAGGGCTTAGGACATCTTCTGCAGTAGATCTTGAGCCTTGGAACTCCATCCCAGAAGAGGTCCCAAAACCCATATTAATTTAGGAACAGGATGCACATTTTTAATACAATTATACTACTGTATGTGTATTATAGTACATGTGCATCCTAATATACAGAGTGGAGGAATAGGAAATTTTTTTTTTCCTCTGGTGGAAGTCATATTGCTTTATAATTTTGTTTGTCATTTATGTACCTGCTTCATCACTGAAAATACAGGTTAGCATTTGGATGGCACAAGGTTTTCATTTAGGTGCAAACACAGGCATATGCAAAAGCCTGTGCAGACTGTCAGAGTGTCTCAGGTTCACACCTGCTTCCTCCATACTCCTGCAGCTCTTGTGTTGCTTGGTTTAGGAGCAGCTCTTGAAGCATTATTTGTGTCTCTGTGTCTAGCCAGGAGCTCCCTTCAGCTGACCAGCCTTCCAGGTACATACAGAGCACGTGGCCAGAGGTGCTTGGAACATAAAAAGTGCTAATGGCCCCCCAACATCCATGAGTTTACAGACAGGAGCTGCTCTTTGTGACTGCTGCTTTGCAGCTGCATAGGCACAGCCAGGGACTTGGAGAGGAAATGCTTGGGGTTTGGATTGGTTCCCTGAATTTTCCATTAGTTCCTAAGGAGTTAGAACTGTACCTACAAAAGGTACTCTATTGTCTCTTCAGAATATTTGCTGAACCAGATAAAAGAATAATGCCAGACATATTGCTGTTGAATTGTCGTTTTTATGGGCAAAGACATTATAAATTTTTATTAAAAGAAGAATCATGTAAAAATGAAGATTACATTGCAGATTGTATGTCCAAAATTCTGCATGCTTGACAGTGATAAATTAGACCATTTAACATATCAAAAGTTCAGTGTAGTAACATTTCAAGAGAATCCCTACAACCTGTAAGTTCTATAAATTAATGAAGGCACACAGAAACTGGAGTGCAAAACTCAATTAAAAAAAATGCACTTTTAAAGAAAAGCAAGAGGATATAGCATGGTTTATATATTTAGTCCATGTATTCTCCCATGAGTAAAGTATATTCCTGAGTGAGCAGGAAAATGTTCCGTTTATGGTCACTTCCATAATTTTTTTGAATTTATTAATCATAAAATATGTCATCAGAGGATGCATGGCATCCATTGCTTCTATTGTTGGCAAGACTAGAAAGGAGGCTGCATGTTAGATGCTGAGGAATGCCACTTCTGAGACTCATATTGAGTCTAATGCCTTTTCACACACTGGAAAAGAGAGCAGAAACTACTCTGCTCATGTGAGGTACAGTTTCCTCACATGCTTTCTGGTTTTGTTGTTAGAGAGCCTCTGGCAGAAGTCATGCTAGCTATAAAAAATTGGTGACAGGGACTTCGCTCTTTGCATCACTAGCAGCAGAAGTTCTTGACATTTCTTGTCATCTGCACCAGACATGCCTTCACCAGGTATAAAAAATTAACCTAATCCTGCAGCTGAGTCTTTTGAGAGTTTGTGTGCCTTTGGGAGTTCTGTAGTAGCAGAGGAAAAAGAAAAAATCAGGGAAAAACAACAAGAATAAAAAAGCAGTCAGCCTTGACTCAGAAATAAGTTTCTCTTCCTCTAGGACTGTTGAAAATTTCTCAGTTTGCTTGATAGAATCATAGAATTATTTAGGTTGGAAAGGACCTTTGAAGCCATCCATTAACTGCACTGCAAAGTCCACTGCTAAAACATGTCCCTTAGTGCCACATCTACATGACTTTTAAATACCAGGATTGGAAGTAAAGTCTTTGCAATAGTGACTGACAGGGACTCTTTCCTAGTGTCTGGTGTGTATGATGATCATGACCCTGGCTTCTGGAACTTTGTATACAAGACAGCATTTTGCTATAAGCATTATGCAATTGTCAGTTCACAATGTCCTTTATAATCCAAGCTCACTAGGTACAAAAATTCCAGAAATAGTTTAATGGCATTTTTTCTGACTGGGGATTCTGTCACCCACTGTGACCACAGCAGGGTCTGCAGCAGTCATGGTGTCACTGCAGCAGCAGTGCTGAACAAAGGTACCTCACAGACACAAAGATGCAATGGATCTTCCCAGTGCAGTCATCTGTCACTGATGGCTTATCTCCAAAGCAGCACGTGTGGTGCCTGAGCAGTGTCTTATCCCATTCCCACCATCATTTGCAGAATTCAGCTGTGGTGTCATGTGTCCTGCCTTCTTCCTAGGCTCAACAGAGAGACACAGAGATAGCAGAAAATAGTACCAAAAAAGGGAGGGTTTAGTTGTGTTTTTCTTTCCTCTTGGGAAATTCATCTGAAAGTTTCAAGAGGAGACAGCAGGACCCACGGTGAACACACATACACAAAGTACACTCTGCATCCTTACAAACTTCAGCTGTTACAGTAAACAGCTACGCTGCTTGTGAGCTCTGAAAACATATCACAGATCTGAGGGGCATTATGACAGATGAGCTAAAACTCCTTACTAGTTATAACATACAAATAAAGGAAGCTATCTCAAAAGCTATCTCAAAACTCTGCTCTTTTCCCCATTTTCACTTTTTTTTTTTTTTTTTTTTTTTTTTTTTGTTTTTTGTTTAAGGCATAGTACATGCCCGAGGGAATAATGGGTGAAGACAACCAGCTTGGATCAGGATAAAAAGACCCATAGAGTTAAATTCTCCCTTGAACCTCACTAGAGCCTTTCTATTAATCCTAGAAGAAACTGAAGACATAAAGAAAATAGGTAAAATAAAAAAAATATTATCAAATTCCTCAAGAAAGTGAGATTAGAGGAGTTTAACAATGAAGATTATAGGAATTGGAACAAAAAGAAAGTAATTAACTTTTTCTCTTTTTTCCCACTTTTACAAAGCATTAAGTTTTGACAAAAGCCTTCCAGATATCAGGGCACTCTCTTCTTCACACATAGCCTGCAAGAATTGTTCCCTATGTTGTACCTTGGAACAATCAACAATAACAGCACTCGAGTTACTTTGCCAGTGCCTACAAAGCTCCTTCTGTTTTGGGATTAGGAGCTGATGGTCTAGAACTGGATTTACGTCCTTCACACATCAGGTTCTGTGTCAAGTCTTGGCTTGTCTTTTTATTTTTATTTTTATTTCTTAAGGCTGAGAGACTCTTTGGATTTTTAGCTTTTTTCCAAAATTTTCAGAATTGCTATTAGTAATATCTAATCATGTTTCAGCCTTGAGTTTTCAGGATATGAAGTGTACGTAGGCAGGTATTAATTGTCACACACCCTTATGGAAGTTTTCTGCTTCTGTGTAAATAAAGCACCTCAATTATATGATTAGTCTAAAAAACATTAAATTCAAGTTAAGAGCATTATTTTTCATATGGGTTTTTATGTACATTTCTGTCTTCCTTTCATGGTTTAACCCCAGACAGTCCAAGCCCCACTCAGCTGTTCACTTATTCCCCTATCAGTGGGACTGGGGAGAGAGCTGGAAGGATAAAGCTGGAAAACTCCTGGGTTAAGATAAAGACAATTTTATAGGAAATGCAAAAGTGGTGCAGACAAGCAAAGCAAAACAAGGACTTAATTCACTGCTTCCCATGGGCAGGCAGGAGCTCAGCCATCTCCAGGAGAGCAAGGCCTAGGTCACATCACGTGTGACAGTGACCTAGGGGACAAACACCATCACTCCATTTACAGTGGGGGAGGCTGGTGACCAATTGCTCTGTCCCTTAGTCAGTCATTTAGAGGTTGAACCGACTCAGTGCCTGGAAATTTTTCTTTCCTTATTATCATTCTTGTTCTTCTAAATTCTCATTTGATAGGAAAGTTCAGGTTTATCTGAAGGAAGGCAGAAAACAACACAAGAAGAGTCTTTAAAAGAGTGGGAGACCTCTGCCTGGTGTACCATGCAGTTTTCTCTTGTATTTTAATTGTTGTATCTTTAATAAAGTGACAATTTTGTTAAAAATTCTTTTGAGTAGTTTAGGGATTCATAATGGCTATCTCCCAGATATTTTGGTTGTTGTCAGAGAAAGTAATTGAGCAGCTTTCCAAACTCAGCATTTTTATGCATTATGTTTTCTGTCTCATGTAGTCAGTACTTTCAGAATTAGATCGCGAATGTCCCCCTCCTTTAAATTTTATTAAAATTAACTGTTAGACTTAAAGGTACTTAAAAAGCCTTGTTGGACAATGAACATGTTGCTTAGGCTTCATTTCTTTAATCAGGTGTGTGAAAGTAAAGAGTTCATTCCTGCAGTGCTCAGTAGAATCTACTCTAAATTTAGAAAACATGCATTTTCAATTTTTAATGGAAATCTTGAGTAGTATATACTTTCTTGGTCATTCTCTTTTCTTGGACAGAAGCATGTCAGGAAACTGAGGCTATTGGAGTCACTTTTATAATAGATGGAGATGAACCAGTTCCACGACATCAACCCATCATCATGGAATTTGATAACAGTCAAAGACTCAGGTCCATGGAATTTTGGTTCTCATGCTTTTCAGACTTGGTGGAAAGGAACTTCCATTTACATTTTCTTTTTTTTTTTGTCAAGAACACTAAACCAGAAAAGAATGGGAAGAAGTTATCTTATTACCTCTGTCAATATGCTGAAAGCCTGCAACCCTCTATGCTCTGCATCTCCCAAATCCAGAGACTTGCTCAGCCTCCCCAAAGGAGGTGTTGAAGAACTCCTCCCAGGTGCATGGGGACTCAAAAGCAAGAGGAAAAATAGAAGTTTTGTCAATACCCATTTTAGTTCAGCATTGCACATGAGCCTCAGCTGTTGCCTAACAAATGCAAAAAAAAGTTCTATTTCTATCATTATTGAAGTCAATTTGGCTGTCATATTGTTTTCATCTAGATAAAAGGAAGTGCTCTCAGAATGTCCGTCATTATCAGAATGATGATTGCATTACTATAATACATTTCAGCTCAAAGCACAAAGCTTTACAAGCATAGATATTTAAGCCCCTATAGATAGAGAAAAAATAATGGTCATATTAAAGCACAATCCACAGAAGTGGGAAGAATACACAAAGCATAGAAATTTCTTGTAATCCAAAAAAATATAGATAGATAGGTGCTTTATGGTCTTCATGATGTTCAATATCCTGCATTCAGTTTACTACCATGTAAATAAAAAAAACCTCACCCAAATTCCAAAAATGCCTCTTCCAAATTTACCTTCATTTACAGCAAAATTTATCACCTCATTCACTTCTTGTTTAATTTATCTTCAATGGTTGGTTTCTTCAGCAGTCTATAATTAACTATTCTTGTTTTCAACTTGCATAAGATTCTCAGTTGCTGAACTGGTAAGGGAGCTCTGGTCATGTGTACTTAAGGTATATAAAATCTTTGTCAGAATTATTTTTGGCACTTTGATCTCTCAGACTGAAAGGTCCATGAAATGCAATTCCAATTTTGACACTTGTAGCAGCGAAAAACCACAAGAGTGTTCTGAACTTGAGTTTTCACTGTTCATACTTTGCTAGTCATGCTCTATGTACTTGAGAAATGAACTCTTGCATTATTGATTTTTAGGGAATTGTTCAGAGAAATATAAATTTACTCTTCATTTTTCCTGGGAAAGACTATTTCGAACACTTGGAAATTAGAGCACCTCCTGCTAAATATAATTGCAAACAGCCATAGGTGACATGATTATTTTTTATTTTGATGCATACCTTACATTATTTTGTTTAGCTTGACTTGATGTAGTATCTTGTCACATACATGATGTGACATATACAGTTAAAAATCAGTTTCATTTTTACATCTTGAACAACTGATAAAAGGAGCATAGCTTGTTTGTGAAAGAAATAGTTTATCATTAAAAAAACTTCAAATTATGCTTGCTTTCATCAATCTTTTTATGAAACTGAAGAATTAAAACAATCTGCAGCACTACAAATAATTTTTAATGGTTGCAATAAGTACATTCTTTTCTAATTTGATAATAGATATCTTGATTTTTGGTCTAAATGACCTTTACTGCCTTGAAGGATTTTTTATTGAACACATTATGAAATTGTTGCCATTATAAATTTTACACATGATTTAAATCTGTGTGAAGAAATACAGCATCATTGGAATGTTTCAATGGAATCTGGCTGACTAGATTTTGTCTGTCTTGTCCCTCACTCTGTGTCTAAACCTTTCCAGCTTGGTGACCTCTAGTCAAAGTAAAGAATTTTCACACTCTTCTAGATTTAGTATTAAAATAAGAACAAAAGAAGAAATATTAAAAATTATAAACCTGTGTAAATTAGAAGTGTGTCTGTGTTTTGAAAAGCTAATGCATAATACTCAGCCTTGAAGTATAGAAGCTGTATGGAATAAGCTGTTCAGTTTTTATATTAGATTTCAATATCTAGCACCTTGCAAGTTTCTCCTAATTACCTTTTCATAATCCATGGGAACTCCAGAAAACCTCCAAAGTTCATGAATTGCAACTGTGAAGTGTTTGTAAAAATAATATGCCATATACATGGAAAGAATTAAATGTTCAGATGGCTGAGTTATATCTTTGTAACAGGGTCTGTGTAAAGGAATGCAGAAACTGCCAGAGACCTAGGCCAGTATCCAAGAAGAACTGCATCTTAGTAAGAATAACTTAATGGAAACTAGAACTTTCGGTTTTATGAGCACAGAGTAAAGACATTGTCCTTTTTTATTGAAACTCAAAAATCTTAACCTAAGAGTTTATCCAATGACTGGGAGAAATTGTAAAACACTAGAGTTTACATAAATCCAGTCCAAGACCTGTCAAGATTGACTGGATTCTGAAAGCATAACATGGACCTCAGCTTTGGTTTGATCCTCGCGAAGAGATTACCACCTTGTGTGACTGAGGAACATAACGTACAGGCGATAAACTGACAAAGAATAATGATGTATAAAAGATGAATAATTAGTTGGGACAAAGCACTAGAAGGCATACTGCTGAGAGTTTAAATAAAATAACAAAATCCTAGTACAGTGTAGCTACACTTGTGTGCTTAAAGAGCAGTGGTGTGACAAGCAAGATGCAAGAGAATGGAAATGGTAATGGAAAAAGGGAGGAGGAGGTTCCTGTCAGTAGGTTTTCTTCCAGTAGTTCCTAAGAGGCTGGACTGCTTTTGCTTCTGCAGATTGGAAAATTATTCAAGATCCAGAAATGTTTGACCACGTTGATATGCAAGCCAGCTACTTACGTCAGATTAGGCTTCAGTTTATTTCAAAAATTATGCCATTTAAAATACAGGAGCTCTGATTCCAAGAATGCAAAAAAAAAAAAAAAATTGCATATATAACTGCAGAATTTTTCATGAGGGTTTTAGGAAGAAAATAATTTTCTTCAAGTCCATGTTTCCATCTTCTTTCCATTGTCTGTGAAGCTGGTGTGGTCTCTAGATATTGTGGGAAAGGAGCACCGAACCACAGAGACAAATGTCTTTTCTATGTGTAGTGGCACTGTACATGGAGAATCCTTTAAAGACAGAGGGAAAATGTTCCTTCTCCCTTTTAAACAGACTTACATCAACTGTATAGGTTGTAAAATAGGCAGATCATTCATGAGCACTCTAGTAAATTTCCACCACCAGATTTGAACTTTTATTTGACAGTGGATAATCAGAACAGATAAATACTTCCTTACCTCACTGCAGTGCAAGACAAAGATAGCCATCATCATTTTGTCCTCCCAAAATGAGGACAAAGAGAAAGAACTTGGCCTTTTTATGTTGCTGCTCAAAATATTAAGAAGCAAAAGATCTTTAAGAGAAAGTTATTTTTTCTAGATTAGGATCAGTAAATATAACCAAAAGAGTCAGTTTTCAAGTGATAAATCTCTAAAGCTTAGCATAAAACCTCAAAAATACAATTTGTACTGTGGGCATCAACTGTAATTTTCTTTCTTTATGTGCAAATCAGTCTAAGAATTTTAATACATAATTCATGTGTGTGAGTAAATTTATTTTTTTTTCATGGCATGGAATGATATTGTCTAAATAGAAAGGGATGTGAAAGCACAGCTATTCAGTAGGATCATAAGATAGGATTCATTATCTTCAAACGTATTCAGTGTGTGTTGCCGATGGATGATTTAATATAATGCAGCTCCATTGCCAGCATTCTTTATGCCACACAAGTTTTAAAAGGCATTATCTGGCTAAAAGGCAGAGATGGCCTTATTTAGAGCTCTACTTATTATCTGATCTCTGAAAGTGAAGGGAGAAAAAGTCCACATACTTTAGAGGTTTTTCATGTTAAAAGGAGATATTGAAACCCATTATTTAAAGCTGAGAAATCTTCCAATGGTCATGGGATGTTGAGATGATATATAAAGGGACAACTTTGTAATTTAAATTCCTACCTACTGCTATTATTTTGCCAACAACATTTCAGCCTACTTTATATGGATTCTTGTGTTCCTTACTTCATAGTGGACTGTGCTTCAGGAATACCAGCAATTCAAAGACAGGTATCTAGATAAAGGTAATGTTATATATCCTAAGCAAAACCACTTTTTAAGGAAAGCAGTCCAAAGTAACTCTTCAGTGGATATTAGAGTAACACCAAAGGATCAGAGATTCAGTCTTTATCCATTCCTAGAGCTGCAAAACCAGAAGTCATCCTGCAGACCTTGAGAGCTCAAACCTCTCAGCACACACTGGGCTCTGGTGGAGAGGGTCTGAGTGTTATGCAAAACGTCTTGTGTTTGATAGACAGGGCATCCCGTGTCTCAAAGTGTTCACAGCTTCTCATCAACTTCTTCTATCAGTGATGCACTGATAGTCTTATCTACATTGGAGAGAACTGCTTCATTTGTTTCAGAAATATGTTGTCTGATGATTCAAGGGCAAGAAGCTTTTTGGATTCCAGGTAGGGAAAAGCAGAGTTGCAGGGCGATGTTGTTTACTGAAGTCTAGGAGAGATTCTATTTTTTTTTTTTTTTTTTTTTTTTTTAAGATTCTTGTGGGAGGCAAATAGTCAGTCCAGCCATATCTTATAATAATGCTTGGCACAATGACATGAATTTTCATGCTTCCATAAAATTGTTGCTAACTTCTCAGATTTGTTTGGTTGTCCTGTATGAAGCATCTTGTATGAGTTACATGCTTGGCTATTTCATGCATGGTAAGAACAGATGACTGTTCATTTAAAAGGCCCAGATTTTTGTTACAGCCTCATAGTTTTGACGCATTTCATGCAGAATTTGGCTAGAGTGGAGTTATTTCAGGTTTTTTATTGAAGAAGTTGTTTTCCCACAAAACAATGTGGTATCCTGTAACAGGTCTGTTTCTTGCTCAGTGCCAATTCGTTGCATCCAGAAGATGATGTCTGAACTGAAAATACAGTAGTCAACATTATTTAAGGCTGTTTTGATCTCCATGACATTGTTGGCTGTAACTTCTTATCCCAGTAGTATTGTCATTGAGGGTACATGAATGACCTGCTGGAGAATTTCCAAATAGGCTTGTGCTTGTGATTCATTATTCATTAAAGAAGACAATCTATACAAGGTTTTTAGGGTAGTCTAGTATGATGTGCTGCTTTCTTCTTCATCCCTTGTGGTTTTTTTGTTTTTGTTTTTTTTTTTTTTTTCCTGATGATTAGAAACAGAGTCTGAGCTGTCTGAGATAGAAGGACAGCTTGATTAAAACAAAAGGCAAGAATATGACTTTAAAAAATGAAAGGCCTTGTTTCACAAGGAGAAGATAGTGATGTGCAGAATGAGTTGAAGTGACAGAACTCAAATCAAGAGCCATGTCTTCAGCATGCAGTTTCTTACTTGCTGCTCCTTGTTCCATCTCAGCACCAAGGCAGAGGTGGTCCTGGAATGGCTTTACTCATTGCCCTTGGATGAAGGGCAGAGCCCTAGAAGGTGATACTTGATTCCCCAGGTGAAAAAAAAACAAACAGGTGTCTCTGAATTGACAAGGATAAGGGGCACCTCTGTTGGGCAAATCTCCTGATAAAATAACTGGATTATTTATGATGATGATGAATATTGTGAAGTGCAAAGTATGATTAGTAGAGAAATATTAATAAACAAATTGTTAAGGGAGAATGAACTAATGAGAGAAAATGATGAAGTGAAAGAAATGAACTTTCTACAATTACTGAAGTTACTCTGATGTCTCTGTTTTGTACTTGAATGTAAGAGCAATTTTGCAAAGAGCTAAAGAAGGACATTCCTTCTCTCATACTAAGCATCTCTCAGACAAACAAATGTAATAAGTGATGTGAGTCAGCACTTCATTCACTATCCAAAAAATAAGAATGAGAGCTACTCAGTGGATTTTTGATTAGTCATATACCTCAACTGAGAGTGCAAATGAATAATTCTAATATAAATATTTAATGTTTGTGCTCTGTAAATAGTGACTAGTGATACTGAATGTCAAATTTTGAATAACGCAGATCTCATTTTCTAGGGCATCTGTGACTTTTTAGAAATGTTTCAATTTGTCCCATGCAAAGACTATAGTTCAACAAATTACCTACACGTGTGCATAGTTTAATGTGTGGATAATCATTGATTTTGGCTTAAAATTTTTACCTTTAAAGCCTTAATTTGTTTAACTGCATTACTTAATTAAGGCAAGAGTTGTTTAAAAAATTTCTTGAACTGAACTCTTTGGGATGCTATAACATTCAATTAAAATTTGTAAATCACTTCCTATAGCATCAGCCATTACCCATTAATTTGTACTTTATTTACTGGCAAGCACAGGATGAAAGTCTCTGTACCAGAATTGGAACACACTGCTTTGCAGTGATTCCACTGTGTACCCTCAAGGAGGAAATAAAGTTTTGAGGCATTTCCCTGTGGCTGTTTTCCATCATCGCTAGAACACGGGGCTGTCCCATAACCAGAATGTTGAAAGAGGGAAGTACAGGCTAAAAAACAGGAAGAAAACAGTCACAGACTGATGGGGCAGAAAAGACAGTTGTAGAAGTGGGATGTGACATGATTTTCCTAGGTTGTTTCTTTCATGTCTTTCTTTGTGTTTGTTGGGGGTTTTTTTTGTTCTTTTTTTGTTTGTTTGTTGTTTTTGTTGTTGTTGTTGTTTTTTTAGGTAAACAGCTTCCTTACATAATTTTATCTGTAATTGTAAGTCAGCTGTGCATAGGACTGAAGTAACTCTCTAGGGTTAAGTTTATATCTAGTCAGGGTTTATTTAAGTCAGGGGAGTTACAACAGAGCTTTGGCACATGGAAATTTAGTTAGTCAGAAATGTTTCTTCTGATGGAAAGCAAAAGAAAACCAGCTTGAAAGATACTGCGCCCTTTGAGGGTCAGTATAATCCTGTCAGTATTTAAAATGGATTTCAGTATTGGTAATGTGACTGAAGTTGGGTCTGCACCAGATTCCTGGTTCAGTGAACAAAACTTAGGAGTTTGTGTCACTTTGAAGATAAACTAATCTCTCTCAGGACATGCTGTCAAAAGTCTGATGCGATGAAGTGCTGCAGCTTTGACTGGTTCTTTAGTTGTGCTTTGACTTCAGAGTCCTTTGGGTTATTCTTTATTAATCTAAAGAAATCACACCTTCTGGCTATTTCACACTGTTTGAATTGCTAAACATGTCTGGCTCCTTGATTTCTAATTCCAAAGGAGTCCTCTAGATCATATGAATGACCTCAGGCAATATTGCTAGTACCTGAAAACAATTCTCTGGATTTAGTTACCAGCAGTGTAGTCAATATTACGCAGGCTTATTTCAGGAATTTCTTCAGATGCAGAAAAGTCACAGTAGCAGTACTTGATTTTGGGACTTCAGCTACAGTTCTGGGCTTCTTCCACAGTTCTGGACTTAGATTCCATTCTCCATGCTCTTCATCCTTTACTAGCAGCCCACTGAAATTAATGACTGTTCCAAATTAACTGTAGTCACTAGATTTCTTTGATGTTGAAGTATCATTGCAGAGTCTCCACCTTCCCACATGGACCCTCTAAAACCCTATGTACAGTTGAAAAATCCTTCTTACAGAGAACAAGGGAGCAAGCAACTTTTGTTATTAGTTTCTTACTCTGTATGTAGCACAGAGGCCTTAGGTCACTTGCTATCCTAAAATGCCAAAAAATAATAGTATTGGTAATTGCTAATGCTTCATGGAGTCTGGAGAATCATCATGGGATTATTAAGGAAGTTTTGAATTTACTTCATATCACTGTGTTCACTGTAAGCTGCCATAGCCAAGTATGAAGAGTTACTCCTGATGAATAGTTGGTTGGGCTTTTTCATTTATATTATTTCACTCGTGCTTATTGAATGTTGAAGTCACTTAATGGCTTAGAAGGCAATGCATTTTGTCTACATCTATTCATCCCAGAAGGCAGAGGTTTCGATTTCCTTCTTTTTTATGCTACTCAGAAAAGAGTAAAAGCAGACTGAGGAAGAAGAATTCAGGAGGCTGACAGTATATATTCTCTTGAGAGTAATTGTTTCTCAGGTTGGAGATATTTGGCTCAAGTTCCTTTATTTTAAAGTTCTTTTCTTTTCTGGTTTTTTTTTTCTTTTTTTTTTTTCCTTTAACATTTAAATTTTACTGAGTAATTGTGCTCTGATAATAACTTCTCTGAAAAGAGATGTTATTTGTTCTGACTTTATTAGCAGTGGTTCCTGATGTAAAACATTGTGGAAAAAGAGAGATTTGCAGCACAATAGATTATTCATTAGCTGTTCCAGTAGATAAGTTTGGCGAAAAATCATTTCAATCTACTGATTATATGTTTTGAGTAAAATGAGTTTAACATTTTTTTTATAAAATCCTAGTTGATCTGAATTTTTTTTTATCCTTCTATAAAGGATTTCTGTGGAACATATTTTTTTAAAGGTAATATTTGCAAGATGTGCAACGAGCCTTCCATTCCCTCCATCCCTGCTCTGTAGCTTTGTTTCCCTAAAGCCGCTGCCCCAGCCTTGGATTCCCCAAGTCCTTGACGTCACTTTGTTGGACTCTAAATCCACTGAGTTGTCCTTTTGATTTCTTAATACCTGCAAATTCTTATAGCTCAAGCTTTTCGTTCTTCACTAGTGCCTCTTACCCTGTTGTCCTGCTGGTCCTGATGTCTCAAGTCCCCCTGATGAAGCTGTTAAGTTTAGGGCAGCCAGCAGGATGCAGAGAAATGGGGCAGCATTTCAGGCTCCTAGAAATCTGGAGCAAATCACTCAAATCAAACTGCAACTGCAAATTTTAGTCACAGTGTAGAGGCAGTCCTGACCTGCTCAAGTAAATCCTCAGTTATTATGGATATTTTGGGCCATGCAGCCCTTGGTGTGTGGAGCCATCATGGCACACAGTGCTCCACCTGGGTCTGACAGTCTGCACTGAGCCCCTTGGTCCCACAGCCTTTACTGGTGCCACAGCTGCCTGAAGGTTCACATGTACATCTTTGTGGGCAAGGTAGGTAGGATGGATGTGTCCTGAGGCTGGCAAGAGTTTTCTGTAAGGATCATGAGAAAACGGTAGGAAAATGCTGTTTAAGGGAAATTTCTGTTTTCTGTGACAAAGAGTCAATATTTTTCACTGAAAAATCTAATGAGAATGATACATTGTATTCTGGGAAAAGATCTGCAGAGCAAAAATGAATTCTAATACACTCTCTGAGTTTTATTCAAATATTAATTTGCTTCCCTTGCTTCTATTTACTCTCATTTCTTTCTCATTTTTCCTCATGCCAACTGTGCCACTTATGACCCTCACATTCCCTTACCATATTCTTTCAGTTCATTTGTTACCTCCTCTGGCAGCACCAAACACATTTTATCTCACTGTATTTTTACATGTTATCTCCTGCTGAAAGATAAACTCCCCTATTTGTGAAAGATTTACACAAACTCCTGTTTTCTCAGTTGTTTCTGAATAGTCACTTTATGCTTAAGCTCTTCAGACTTACACCTTTGGCAATGAAACCTATTTATTCCTTCATTTATTAGATTCTTATTGTCCCCTGGGTAATCCAGTTTTTTGTCTTTCCTTTGCATTGTAAATTCCTTTTGTATTGGTTCTCCAAGAATTTATAGTGCATCTCTTGCTCTGACTCTGTGCCTGGCTTTCTGCTAATGATATTGAGCTCCTTTATTTAAATCTGTGACAGTGAACAACTGCATGACCTTCAGATATGCTTTGAAATTGGGGAGTAAACATTCTGAATGATCAGTTTTCATTGGAATCATCAGAAGATTACATTATTTGTTGTGTAAGAGAAGAATGTGATTGTGGTATTGAACCACAAGTTCATGAATCTTGAATATGAATCTTGATCCCAAAAAGTTAATTTCTCTTTAATGTCACATTTATGACTGTCCCCCTGCTAAATCAAAGGCTGTTGGTATTGTTCTTGAGAGGAAATACTGCTTATGTAGATTCATTTTTTCTGAGTATGAAAGGCCACAAAAATTTCCAGAATGCTAGTGACATTTAACACTGTTCAGTTGTTGTGTTGCCTCATACACTGCACTGTTATTTTTTGTCTTCTTACATTCTTCCTTTTTTCTTTCTTCAGAGCATAAAAAATAAAACTAAAAAAATTTTAAACTTGATTATTTGTCTTGTCAGTGGTGAACCAGAACCTAGATGGAATAATATTCTGTAACTGAGGTGTTGGGATTCATTCTTTAAAATAGTGGCTAAAACAAACATGTAATTCCCCTCTAAATTTCTTTTATAGTAACAATGTTTCAATGTTAATGAAGCATAGAGCACCAGATGCAAGGAGGAAAGAGAAGGAAGACATACTTGGGGCTTGTTTCATTTGTTTGATGGCACTTAGGTACTGTAAAGACATGGGTTTGAGAGCTCACATTTCTTTTCCACTATGGAAGATTTACTAGAAGTCTACTACATATTAAAATCACATATTTTCATTTACTAATATCAGACTTTTATGCCTTTTGTTGCACATCCCTGATTTTTCAGATGTTGGTAGGAAATGAAAAACATATTTCATGAGATCTCAGGAATTATTATGATAAATGTGAAAATAGTATTTTGGGGCAAATTGTCTATTTCCAGAAGAGTGCAGAGTATTCCTATATCTTTTCATTAAAAATGTCAAAATTTTCATTTGAGCTTTTGCATTTCTCTGGGTTTAATACTATTTGAGATGACAAGATTACTATAAACCTTAATCACCTGACTGAGGAGGTTTCGATGTTTTGCTGAGTTTTTATATGAAGCTGTTGATGCAAATGAGAGAATGGAATCCCTGTTTATGTATGCAAGTTCTCTTCACTTGCAGCTTGATAATCACCCACGTGGTTCTTCAGAGGACAACAGGCTTTGATTTTTGAATTTGTACATCAGAGCTACCACTGGAAACTTATGTCCGAAAGAAGGTTATTCAAAAGAAGGTTATTTTTTTATTTTTTTCCCTGACCATGCTCTTGTTTCTAAAATACACACACACACACACACACACAAAAAAAAAAAAAAAAAAAAAAAGAAAAAAAAGAAAAAAAAAGTTAGTGGTTTATAAATCTATTGTTCAAGACATGCCTGTCCACAAAGTCTTCTTTGAATCATTCTCCACCATTACTTATTGTCTCTTAGCTGGTATTTCTGGTTTTCAGTGCTGAAATGAATGGGGGTAATGATGTCCTTCACAAAGGCATGGGGAATATGAAGTGGTTTGTGCCACTCTTGAGCAGCTCTTGTAGCTCTTAATGGTTTCTTTGTAAATAGTAAACAGGATTGTTCTCAGTGACTTATTTAACAATATATGATTCACTCCATCCAGATGATTTTCTTAACTGTAAGAACTTCATACACTGGGAGCCATTTAGAGACCTTGGTTGATGACCTGTCTTCAGCTGAGTCAGATGGAGTTCCCTGAACAGCGTAGATGTCAGGATCTAACTGAATCCCTTGCAAGTCAGGTGAAAAACTAATTTATGTCTATACCAATATATAGAAAATAACTACAGCAAGACTGTAGTGGCATAGATGCAAGTCTGTGTTGGGTAATGGAAAAGTATTGGTTAATGAGAAAGTATCTGAGAAATACTTAGATGTCTCTAGGAGGATAGAAGGGTACAGGTGAGGAAATCCTCCTCCCTTGACATCTAGTGGAGACACACCCAACATAAGTAAAGATTTCTGTTCATTTTGGTGGATGCAGCATGCCAGGTGGCAGCGCTCATTTGACTCACAAGCAGCTGTAATGAAAATACACAGCAGTTCTAATTGCTCAACATTGCAAATAATAATTTAAACATTGAGTTCTGCTGTATGAATTTTTAAGGCTGCGCTTCTCTCTGAGTGCTTTGGGTTTCAACCGTGTGCAGTGTAGTAGACTAATTCTCTCTCATGGAAAAATAGATTATTGGACTTTGATACTTTTAAATATAGGCAACTCTCCCATAACTGTAATTATGATCTTTATGTAACCTTGATTTGAGGTTTTAATCATATTAATTGGAGGTTTTATTTCAACCTAAACTTGCAATTCAGAGTATCATCAGAAAGTGCAGTGATTTCTTTGACATTGCTGCTACTACTGAGTTTGCCATTTATCATAAGGGAAAAAGCCTGCTATTGATGGAGTTTTTCTTGTTTATGTTGTTTTTAGTCCCAAGGAAGTTGTAGTTTGCCAGTGTAAGGTGTTCTCATTGAGTGTGCTGAGGTGGCAATGTGAGCACTTTCTGTGTCTGCAAGGGCAAACTGTCCAGTTAAGTGATGCTACTTAGAAAATGACTACAGATTCCACTTACACTGTGTTCATTTGCTGAGAGACTGGGAGTTTGTAGTGTCTTTTCATAGCCTCAACTTAGCCTGAGTTTCTTCTGTCAGTTTTCACATAGGCTACTTCTTCCCTGTTGGCCATTTCAGTTGTGTTATTTGTGAAAATAAGTCAATAGCCTGCTCTAGGAATATGGTCCTCATGTCTCTCTCATTTCAGGCTGGGTGGCCACGCTGCCTTTTGGCTTCTGCACAACACATCTTTCATTGGTTTGAGTGGACATGCACCAATCCATCTGTGATGTTCTTTTACGCGCTCCCAACTCTCCTGGGTCAGACCTGCCTCTCCTGGGTCAGCTTACCTTACTCAGTCCTGTGTCTTTGAGCCTATCCTTTTGCACAGTCTAGTTGCCTTCTGACCCTGTTTGGTTATTTTCCATTTCTGTTCCATAGACAACATCATTAGGAGATTTAAGAGAAGATATTTTGTCCAAATGGATTCTTTAAATCTTAGGAAAATAACTGGTCAGGAATGACATTTATGCTTATAGTGATAAGAGGTTTAAAGCTAATGTGACCTATTTGCTCATGTTTTTAGATATTCTCTAACTCATAAACCAGTTGTATTTTTTACTAATTTCCCTCTCTTAGTCCTAGCTTAAAAAGTAGACTTCCAAATATTCCAGATATGATTTGACATCTCTTTTTGGACATCTTTTTATTGCAATGTCCAGCTAGTATTATTCTCAGAAATATAAATTGAAAAGATTATTTATTTTATTTTATTTTATTTTTTATATTTAATCTTTGTACACTTCTATGTTTTCTGGAGAGCTGAGGTGAATCTTTTTAGTGTTGCCTGGACATGCTATAAAAAAGATGCCTGGCATTGTACACTGAGCTGAAGAAGAATCTCTCCAATTATTCCATAGCCTGCTCTAGCTGTCTTTCTGATAGGTATTGTTAATAACAGGAAGACTTTTAATGTAAACAAATTGAACCCAGCTCTAGGGTGCTCATAATTATTTTGATTTTTCTGCCTTGGTAGCTGGGTATCTGGTAGTGTTTGAAACCCAAATTCAAACAAGCTTGCTGTTGTTCGTACCTGCATCATGTGATGCCCTCAGATTTGGAGGCGATTTTTTTAACAGAAATTCCTGCTGCAGGTTACATCAATTCCCAAACCATATAAAATTTTCTGTTATGCCATATCTGACTTCTTTTGATTTTCATGCTTAGAAGTTTAATATTTATGTTTTCCTGTCCTGTCAAAATACTGTTGTCATAAAATCTTGTGATATCCTCTGTACCTGGTGGCTACAGCATATTGCAAATATATTTGCTATTTGCCTATTGCTTATTTATGAAACATATGCCCAGTGTTTGTCCAATACTCTGGAACACTTCATGGGAGGCAACATGCAGCCACCTGTTCTTAGTTAAGGAAAATGTTGCTGAATCAGAAACTGATTAAGGATTCCTTTGCTTCACACCCAAAATTCCACTGCCTGAGGGAAGAAAAAAAAAAAAAACCAAAACCCTGAATAACTTTGACTGAAAGCACCATTCTGTAGACAAATGTCTGCCTAGCTGCTATGCTGTGCTCATTCAAATCCTTCCTCAGAATTTCCCACCATGCTGCTGCACATTCACAGAGTTCAGTGGCAGCCAGCAATCTGCTGGCTGCTTATGAAGCTAATCATAAATTTATCCTGCTGTACTGCTTTCACAAGTATTTGTGGTTTCTAATAACTGTTTCCTCTCATACAGTTAATATGATTGTAAAATCGTTGTTTTAAGCTTTTTTCCTATCTGAGTCCTTAGTACTTAGTATGTATAGGTGCATACGTAATTCAAGTAAAAAACTTTCAATAAATTTCCACCTTGCTGCAAGAGGATTTAATCTATGGAGAGCTGTTGGTTTCCTTCACAGGAAATATTTACCTATCCATCCCCTCAGGCTATGCAGGAGATATACTTTAGATAAGAGAGCAGTCTCTGTGCAAATAAACTTGAGATTATTCTCTACCTTGAGATGACAGATCACTGCCTGCAGAATTTCCATGGACTGGTGGAAGTGGGACTTTCCCTCTTTCTAGTTTTATTTAGGATCTTCTGCTAGTTTTATGGCCTCTTATCCCTTTTGTCCCAATCAGAAATAAAACAGCCTGATCTTTGATTTTCAGTTAGCAATAATTTGGAATTATTTTTATAAATGTATATGATTTTTCCTAAGGTTCTTCAAAGGAATGTAATTATTCTTAATATTGGTATTTTCACCACTAAATTGGTAGAGAAATGGAGCTTTATTCAGAAAGAGGATTTTTTCCATGCAAAAAAAAAAAAAGTTACTTACCAGGTAATTGTGTGTGAGACTATCATGGTATTATACATAAGGAATATTGAGCCCAATACAAGTTAATGTAAGTAAAGTAGTCTAAACTCATTGAAACTTGTGTTCCTTTCTCTACTGGGCTAACCATAATTGTTGAGAATGTAAGTAGGGATTTTAGAGGGTCTTTTGTTGTTATTGTGCATTCCTTTTTTATATTTTGAGCTAGTTTTTAGCTTGCAATTTCTTTCTTATCTAAATCCTTTCCTAGCAATATTTTCCTTACCACAAGCCTAAATAATCTGCAGTCTGTATGATCCCACAATACCCATTTACTCCATCTGAATTTTCCATATAGAGCAATTTTAAGATAAGGTGTTAAATATTAAATCTGCAATAATATTTTTCATTATTTGCTTGAAGTGTTGTTGAATTAGATACAATGGGCAAAGCTGAGCAGGCAGCAGAGAAAAAATTGTTCACAAAGCCAAAGAGTATGACTGAGAGATGAAGGACAGAGAATCTGCATTAATCAACCTGTGGGGAAGAGACCCTAAGTCTAAATGAGTAGCCAATTAAAGCAGGTTGTTCTCACATAGAGGCTAAATGCCGTATTATAACATTGATCCACACCTTAAACACTCACTGATTTTTACAAGGTGTTTCATCTGTAAAAGGGTGGTAAAAGCTATAGATTTTAATGAAAATTCAGTTGCAGAGGATAAATGAAGGTATAATAATATAATTTCAGATCACTTAAGAGCTTCATTTTGGGAACAAGTACATTATACTGGCACATGCTGTGTCCAGAGCTGGGCTGCAGAAAGTCTAAGGAGGAGACACAGAAACACAAAACTTGGACAATCTCCTATTTAAGGAGATTCTTAAGGAGCTGGGAAGAGAGAAATGCTACGTGGGTCTCAGCAATGCATGAAGGAAGGGAGTAGTGAATACAGAGCCAGGCTCTTACCAGTGGTGCCCAGCGAAAGGACAAGAGGCAAAGAAATTCCATTCAAGCATCTGAAAAAACACTTTCACTGCTAGCATGGCACTGTTGAAGTTTTAGTGTTAGAGTACAACACTAAACACAGCCAGGACAGGTTTCCCAGGGAGGTTGTGGAGTATTCTTCCCTGGAGATAATGCAAGGGACACAGCCCTGAGCAAACAGCTCTGACTCTTTTCTGAGCTGGAGGCTCAATGAGATCGTCTCCAGAGATGTGTGCCAACCTCATCCGAGCTCTGATTGTGCAATTCTGTCACATTGGGCAGTTTTCTTATTGTGGGGGAAAGGTTTCCAGGAGCTCAGGTTTTCTCCAGATTCTGCAAGGCAAGATTAATTGAATACATTTTTTTAAGGTATGTATAGAAGAAACACCTTTTTCATGGTCACATCCGTGGATTTTTTTTGCAAAGAAAAATGTTGTTCTTCCCTAGACTAAGTGGATCTGAAGGACCATAAAATATTTCCAAAGAAGAAAATATTTTCCAGAGAGTGGAAAACACAATGAGTTTACTTTGGAAAAAGGGAGGTATTTTTGAAAGACTCTGTAAAGTTGGTTCAGGGTAAACATCTGCAGAATGATAGCCTGTATTATTCTGTCTGGATGGTCAAAATTTCTACATGAAATAATTACTTTTTTAGTACTTATTTTGCACATTTTTAAAGTGGACCACAGAGAATATGAAGAAGCAATGCAGTAACACGGTGTCATACACAGAAATAGAAACCTATCTAGGAGGTATAATTTTTAGACTCAAATTTAAGCTTCCATTACATTAATTGAAAATTACATTGTGATATACAGTAGGTTTAGTAATAAGGAAATTCTGATGATTATATTAAATCCATCAGAAGTTAAAATTAGTAACTTACTGTTTAAATGACATTGTAGAGAACAAATTTGTTCTCGTTCTGTCAAACAGCTGGTTTTTGAGGGGACCCATAAAGGTGAAATCACAGCTGCAGTTGAAATTTAATAAAACCCAAGATCCCAAGTCCGAAATGTGCTTTCAAAAAGTGTACCTTCTATGTCTAACTATACACATTTCTATAAACTCCCAGAAAAGTATCTGGGAAATGGTGTGAAGAAGATGTTTGCATAAATATGAAGTTGGGTACAGCTGTTCTAAGAAAGCTAAAAAAAAAAATAACATAGGAAATAGAAGCAAGGGATTCTTGTATGTTTAAAATATGAGTCTACATAAGAAGAGATTAATGAGAATAGTTGTGAAAATGAATTCATTTAAATATGAGCTATTTCCTTTTTTGGACCTGTTAAGTTACGGTTTCATGAATATTTGTCAAAGTTAATGTTGTGAAGCTGAGCTGTTGCTTTTTCTTGGAGAATAATTCTTGTTGTCTTCCTTTGTGATACATATTCTCTTTAAGAAAATGAGGAGAATGGAATGATTATTATATATGCTGCTAAATCCTCATGCATAGCTTGATTCAGCTATGGAACAAAAACATTTTGCTTCTTGTGAAAAAGTAATGAACTGTATAAATATAGGAATCAAAGCTTAAACTTGGCTGAAAATGATGAAGGGCTCTTCTCCTTGGAAACTTAATCTTTGTTCCGTTTCTTGACATTGAGATAAGAAGGGCCATCAGGTTTTTCCAGACTTGCTCATGCAGTGTCACATCCATTATGGTGCTGATGATCTCATGGGAAGAGCAATGCTTTGTCCAGCTATGAGGTGTTGTACTTGGAAATAATACAGCTGCTACTGCAGATGTAAAAACAAACAAACAAACAAACAAACAAACAAACAAACCCCTTCATGGTTTACTACAGTGAAACAATAAAGCAAAATCTTTGTTAAATGCTGTTTGCATGTGTATTAAAAATACTTCTATTATTGTTTTCTAAATTCTAATTGCACAAAGAGCAATCAGATATATACTTAATGTTGATTTTTAAGAAGCCAGTATAATCATGCATGTGGGGTCAGTGAAGGTATTCTGCCTGCAGTAAGGGAAGGTGCTCTAAAGCACAGCTGCTTGCCTAAGCACTGCTGAATGGTCAGTCAGAGTCATGATTGTTTGCACTAATACCCTTCAACATTCAAACACAAGGAGCTGCAATCTGTTCAGAGTGGTGGGACTCCAAAGTGATGTCTTCTGGGTAGACTTTGTCTGTTACATAGGACATAAACCTTGATATGCTGTAAAAATCTCAATGTGTGCTTACAGCAGGGGACTTTAAATACTTGGACAAAAAAGTCCCTAGCATTGTTTAAGTCAAATAAAACTTTGCCTTTGCCTTAGCCTTAAATGGATATTTTTCTTTTTCTTTTTTTTTTTTTTTCCCTGTACATTGGTTGAATGTTGAAAACTTGGTTATGGTGTTGTTTATTCCTAACTATTTTCCTAAAACTCCATAAGTTTTGCCTTATGGAGATACTTTTGTAAGTTAAAATTAAGACTTCTGCAGTTTCTAGTCTTATTAAGAAGAAATTCTCCACCGTGTATTGAAGCTGTCTCTTGAGTACACAAAAATTTTCTAACATGTATATCTCTTCTGCCATTGTGGGTGGCATTGTGGTATGGAATGGCTAGGAAAGAAGTATTGTAGAACATAGGATGATAAAACTCTTGCACTCTTGGGACCACAGGAAGGATATCCAAAAACTTCTCAATTATTACTGGAAACTGTTTAGGCAGTTAAACTCTGGGTCCAGGTTATGTGTAGATACATAAATCCAGATTCTTATTCGGGATCTGAATCTCTACCTCAAGCCTTTACTCACTTTGTGGAAAAGAACTGAGTAAAAGGACACTATACTGCCTTTTAACCACATTCCCTACTATTTTAAAATGTGTTCTTATATATCTATATCTATATATTTATATATAGTTATATATTTAACTGTAAATGAATAGTCACACATGTTGCATTGATCTTGGTACACATATGAGATCTTTCATCCTTGGAGATACTCAGAAGCCATCAGGACACAGTCCTCTTAAATTCTGCTTAGTGACCCTGCTTGAGCAGAGGGGTTGGACCAGGTTGCCTCCAGAGGTCCCTTCCAACCTCAGCCCTTCTGTGCCTCTGTGTAATATTTTCTTATAAGCAAATTTTGAGCTAATAGGAATATGCCAGTAGATGGTGCTCATGAATATATAGCTTTGTTCTCACATAATTAACAATTTTTTGGTATTGAGTGTTACCAAGGATTCCAGCATATTGTTTATGTGTCTCTTTTAACAGCTGCATAATTAAAGTTAAGCACATATATAATTGTTTGCAAGATAAGAGCCTAAATTATGTCAGAAGGTCGTAGATGCAACTGATCTCATAATAATTCCCTCAGCTGCCTTCATGCTAGCATAAATCCTTCAAAACCAGATTATTTTTAATTTGTTTGAAATTCCCACTACAGAATGGGATTGTTCCTTGGCTCCAGAACTATCTAAAATCAAAGAATTTTGAGCATGTCAGGGAATGTTGAACATGAACTGCTGAACTCAGTGCTTTATCAGAGATAAATTAGGATAACAACATATTCTGTTTGCTCAGGCTGCAGGAACTGACCTGAGAACTGCATTGGACTTGTCTCTGTTGAACAGATGTTGTAACAAGATGATAAAGAATCCAATTTGTTCCACAGAGAAAAGGAAGAGGAAAGTATTTTATTTACATGAAGGGCATAACTGCGTTAAAACTGTTTGACGAACACATACATTTCAGAAAGTTGTTGCTGAATGGAATTAGGACTAGGGTTCATAAAAGACACATTTACCAGCCAGGATGTCAGTGGTTGCTGTAGACATTGTGACCCCTTGAACGGGTCCCCAAGCCCCAGGAAACTGAATGGGTAAAACTGGAAGCTCAAAGAAGCAACCTCAAAGACAACCTGAGCTGAGTGAGAAGCCACTAGAAGTTAACTGTTAATGTATAAGAATGGTATTTGAATTCCTACCCCATGGCAAGAACTAATCTCTGTCCTTGGATCCTGCAAAGGGATACAGCTTGGAGACTTGCCACTTCCAGATTTATTTTTATGGAACAGGGGAACAGAACCTACTGCTGTCATTGTAAGGAAATAGTAGTAGCATGATAGTTCCTGACTTTCTTAGGCTACAGTGAGTGATTGGACACTTCCCAGGAAGTGGGAGAAAGCTGCCCTCTGCAGCCTCCACTCACATGTCTCTCAGGTGACAACTTCAACCACCGCATGGCTGCCTGATGCAGGTGAGCACTCTCTGCCCAGCCCAACAAACACAGGGACATGACTGAACTGAGGGGGCAAAACAGAGCCTGACCTGCAGCCTGGTGCCCTGGCATGCACTGGTGAGCTGCACAGACATGGGCAAGTCTAGTCTCTGTTAGAAATGCAGAAACTCTCCAGAGACCAGGCACCATGGATTAATACTCTCCAATCTAGGTGATTTTCCCATGTTCTTAGGTAGAGCCTGTTCCTCCAAGCCTTGTCTTCCTGTGCCCCTCAATGCTTGGTTTCCTGCCCATACAATGGCTCTGGTTTCAACAGCAGGAGAGTATTCCTCCACCTGGGCCAGCCTGCAGCCTGCTCTTTCATACATTATTGGCAATGTGGCTTTTGTTCACCTCAAGCTAAGGAGGAGTTTGGTCCAAAATCATCTTTATCTCAGGAGAGGGTTCTCTTGAGTAGATCAGGGTTTTTTCTCAGCTGGTGAAATAATTTCCATGCACATTTCCAGGCATGTGACTCATAATGGAGCTGGTGATTTGGGAAATTTCTCATATTGACTGAATCCCACACTGAAGAGCTTTCTTGCTGGAGTCTTACAGAGAGCTTGAGCATCCCATGCAACTCAGGTCCCACTGTAATGCAGGGGGAAGAGCATCTCCCTGGCATCTTCCTGGCATGGACACAGTGCAGACCACCAGGAAGTTGGTCAAGCTGTTTTTGGACCTGACTCATACCTGAATAAAATCCTAAAATTATTTAGTAACTCATGTGAGTAAATTCATGGTTTAAAATAATAGGAAAAGGAGGGGTCATAAATTTTACACAGAAAAGCATACACTGCCCTTATTTTAGTGCAGCATAAGGCAAAAGCTGAATGTTTTATGTTAATGGATTCATGTATTGTTTACATTTTATTTGTATTGTTTTGTTGGACCTTAAATACAAAAATATCATTATAAATATTTTAGATATTTTCAGCTTGTAAGTTCTTTTGCCACAGCTGGTGGTCTATTTTGCCAATTTGGATTAAAGGAATGTCACCAGTTGGAAATCTAATCCATTTTACAGAGTTAAAAGGAGAATAATTTACAAAACCTGCTAATAACCCCCCAGCCAGTTTCCCTGTTTCTTTCTAAGGTTTTTTTCCCCTACTTTCCCTCAGCATGCCAGATTTGAACATTGGCTCACTGCTGTGAAAGGCAGCATTGCCATGGCTTTGGGTGCAGACTTTGAAGGTCCAGAGGTGGCTGCCAGGCTTGGTGTGCTGTGGAAAGCTGCAAAGCTGCAGCTGTGTTGTGTGATGGACTGCCTGGAGCTGCTGTGGGGCCTCTCCCCACACATCAGCACTCTCATATCAGCACTGCAGAGGAACTCTCAACAGAGATTTTGGAATCATCTCTAAGTCAGCCAGCTCAGTCTGCATGTGGCAGAGCAAAGCTCAGGGCAGGCTGGTTTGATGTGCATGTGCCCTTGGAGACACAGTGAGCATCTGAAGGAACTGACTGCAGAGGTAACCAAACAACTGTGCCCAAAGGACCAAAATATGCACAAAGCCATAAATTAAGGGGAGAGGAGGAACAGAAATGCTCATGAATAAACTGATTCAGCTTGTGTTGTGTGCTTGTAAAATTCATTTTGTAGCACACAGGCTCTCGAGTGCATCATCTTCCATGAGGTACCTAGAAAACTTGTGAATGTGAGAGCACTACCAGCAGATGGAAAGCTACTATGATGAGTTTACACAAAGTTCCCTGTCAGTCTGACTCATCCACCCACCTGGTCTGTGCTGCCAATGAGGTCAGACTTCACAGGCACTTTGTGAAGTGCCTTTCCTCTGCCTTTTGTGGATTCCCATTCGCATTCAGCACATGGGATGCCTCCCCAGCAGACCCACAGGGATGCTAGACCACCCTTCCCTGTTCTGCTCCCTTCTCACCTGGGTCTGTCCTGGGATTCCTGAAGTAAATGAGGCTATCAGGAATGGGAAAATACCCAGACAAGTGGGTAGAACGTGGGTACCTGATAAAATCATATAATTTATGATTTATCACTAGTATGTTAGATTTCCCACCAGAACACGTCCTCATCTGCCCCCCTCTCTTTGCAAACGTGTACACATAACCTCTTGGCAGCCAGACCTGCCTCCCACTTACCGTTTTGGAGGCAGGATAGTGGCTGAACTGCCTGACACTCATTCACAACTCCCAAGATCACCAGCCACTGCCACAGTGCATCAGTTCAACCATTCATCTCCTACAACATCTTGCAACAATCACTTCCAAATACTGCTCAGAAATGTCTTACTCTCCCTTAGTATGCAAGTTATACAACTACCAGCCTTGGAGGAGAATTTTTTTTTAACCTCAGGCATCATAGCATCTAACTTTCCCTGTTGACATTTTCTTCCTCTAGGCCAGAAGGATGTTTTTGTTTGCCACATGCTTACCTTTTCCAGCCTCATTAATACAAAGGTCTTGATAAAAATTACTTTATTTTTTTTTTCCAGACCATCTCAGCCAAGAAATGTTTTCTGTGTCCTCTGACATTAGTCAGTAAAACCCTGTTCCTGTGATGCATAAAAAAAGACACCTTCGGCACTAAAGTAATGTTTAATTTATGCAATGTTTGAGTGATTTTCATCAGTTACTAGGTACAATGATTTGATTTTCCTGTATAATCATTTCATCTTAGATATCTCACTTGCCAAAAAAGCATGACAGAACTGATGTGAACGCTATTTTCTATTACAGTAAATTACTTTGTATTCAGATTTTTTACATTTTGATACTTGATTACCTTAAGAGATAATTCAAAATAATTATACTTCATTTTCATTTTGAAGTTTCATTTTTTTTAAACGAGTCACTGATAAACCCTAATGCAATTCAGAATCCAGTCTGCTATTTTAAATAACCAGTTTCTTCACAAGGAGTGCAAGTGCCCAATTCCATATTCATATGGTTCAGTCTGCCAACCATAATTCTATTCTTTCTCCTTTGTATTCAACAGAGGAACTTCTGAAGGTGTACAGGATCCAGTCTGCCTCATTTAAATACTCACTGCTCTCCTTTGACTGCATGGGATTTTTCAGCACCTTGAGAGTCTTATTCAGATTTAGTGCCAAGCACCTTCACAGAGATGGAGGGAAACAGTACAAATGTTAGAGAAATAGATTTGACACCCAGTCAGCCCAAGCTTTTTTTGGCAGTGTGTAGTAGCATGCCAGCAGCCACCCTATGCATTTTGATAAGGATGCTTTTCCAACCGTGGGGATCTAGGGGCTTATAAGGAACCAGTTAAAAGGAATGAGAACAAGACAGATAATTCTGGTCATCTTAAAATCACTGTGCAGAGCCCTGCACTTGTGTATGAATTAAGGTTATAGTCATTTTCCCACAGAACTTTTGTTTTTTACATTATATTGCTGTTGTATAGAAACCTCTTTCTGGTCCAAGAAGCAATGCTTGGATCACCCCCTTTTCACTGATCCCAGACTTCAGTTTGCTTTTCCTTAGGACTTCAGCACTCACCTCTGGGGTAGCTGCCCTGCTCATGGCATGCTCATGATCCCAGGAGTGGATGCTCAGGCAATGTCAGTCAGCATAAAATGCTGTACCAATCTGCAAATACAGAAAAACTAATATAATTGAATCACATTGTACTAGGTTGATTAAATTAAGGCAGGCAAGGAATTTTCACACTAACTGGGGAAGTACCTAATTAAATTTTCTGGAAAGCAGACAATGGATCAACATGTAGAAATTTGGGTGGGCTGTATAGGCCCACCTCCCTACTCAATCAGAAGCTTCCCCTTGGTTTGCCCTTTAATAGAAATAGATTTGTGCAAATGGCATTGCAAGGTTCAAGCTGGGCTTCTGAACCTGACACCAAGGAAGGTCAGGAGATTATCTGAAAGCTAACATTGACATAGTTTGCACCTTACCTACCTTCTTTAACACCTTAATTAAGGTGTAAAGCCCACACACTGGCTGATGGTTGACCTTTCTGTTATATTTCCTGGGCAGGAGACAGGTAGGAATAAGGGGAATAGAAGCAGAAACCCTCAGAACAGATTTTTGCCCAAGTGTGCAATTTCTGAATGAGATGTAATACATGTAGAAATACATGTAACTTATAAGTCAAAGTTTTGGTCCTTCAACAAAATCAGTTCTTTGCTTACTTCTGTGACAATGAACATGGTTTCCAGAATGAGATACTGAGCAGAGAATCTGATGTACTGCCTGTCTACACAGAGATCAGCTTCAGCTGAGCCTGTAATATTAATACACACATCTACAGATCAAAATTTCCCATTACTTTTTCTTCTAAAGGAGAAAGATTTTTGCCTATATCACAGAAAAAAGTAGTAATTACTAAAGCACTTACTTCTCAATATTAATTTTGTATGCTTTTTTAAAACCAAAAGCTTTTACATACCTGTGAGCATGTCCTTATAATGATTAAATTTAGATGTATTCATAATCTGACTAGGAATAATTTATTTATGAACTGTTCAAGACTTAATTTCTTCTTAATGTTGTTTTGGAGACATGCAATATACAAGTCTCTTGACTGCCATTGAAAAAAGAATAAAGCTTTCTCTTCAACAAGAGTAAAATAGAAGAGGATACTCCTTTTTTGGGTAAGCTTTAAGATGTTTCTGGTTTGTTTGGGTTTTTTGTTTCAATATTTATACTATTTTCAACTCATCAGCAAAGGCAACTTTTATTACTTTACCCATTCCAATTAATACTTCCCTAAACAGCAACGCTGAGACACTCTTGGCAAATTTTTACATGCATTGCATCAAATATATATTTGGGCAACTACTTCAGCATTTGATGCTACCCCAGGAGCAACAAAAACATAATTTTCCTGCACTAAGTGCCCACAATCTCACAGAATCACAGAACAGCTGGGGTTGGAAGGGGCTTCTAGGAATCACCTTGTCCAACCTCCTGCTCAAGCAGATTCACCTAGAGCAGGTTCCACAGGATTGTGGATTTGAGTGTCTCCAGAGAATAAGACTCCACAACCTCTCTGGGCAGCAATCTCTGTCCACTCCTCTGTCTCTCTCAAAGTTCTACATCATATTCAGATGAAATTTCCTGTGTTTCAGTCTGTGCCCATTGACCCTTGTCTTGTCACTGGGCAGCACTGAAAAGAATTTGGCCCCATCCTCTTAACACCCGCTCTTAAGATGTTTGTATGCATTGATTAGATTCCCTCTCAGTTTTATCTTCTTCAGACTAAACAGGCCCAGCTCCCTAATCCTTTCCTCATATGAGAGCTGCTCCAGTCCCCTAAACATCTTTGTAGCCCTCCACTGCATGACCATCTCCATCTGGCAGTGGACTTAACCAAAAAAAAAAAAAAAAGGTATTTTTCAATTGACATGACTTTACATACTTTTCCAAAACATCGGGCCTTCTGGCATAAATTATGCATCTCTTCTCTCCCTCCACCCAAAAATACCAAAAAGGTAATTGATTCCACATCCTCCAGCCCTAAGTTCTTCACAGAGCTGCACTGCTCACAAATTAACCCCACCAACAGCAATCCCACAAAACCCACTCTGCAGCCTCTGCTCTTTCACAGACACACACACAACTCTTCCCCCGCCTGCCCCAGGATGCTCCCTCAACACCCAGCAAGGTTCAAGAGTGCTTTACCTCCCCAGCTTCAACACAGGGCCCTAGGAGAGGTGGAAGGTCAGAAGGATCACACAGTGGCCAAGGTGACAAAGGAATCAGCTCTTTAGCCAAACCCACTAACACCAGCTCTGTCTTTGTGTATACTGACTGAGAGATGTGTGTACGTAAAAGAGGACACCGGTATGAGCTGCTTTTCAATTATTTACCTGAGATCATAGTGCACATCCTATTGACTTCTAACTGTTTGGACTCTTCTTCACCAGAAACTCTGCAGGTCCTGATTCCCCTCATGACTCCCTTGAGGTATCAGAGCCAGGGAAAAGCCTCTCTCTGTTAGAGGAGAAGAAGGAGAAACGGACAGGTCTCTGCCACTCTTCCAAGAAGTAAACTGGATTCTTGATCATATAGAGTGTGTGCAGCTTGGAGGGGCTCTAGGTGGCAGAAGAGCATTCAGAGATGACTTTGGGGCTTGGTCTGGTCTGCGGTAAGGAAGCAGTTAGGAGGTTTTGGTACTACATTCATTTGGAAGGGCTGCCCTCAGCTTGGAGACAACTGTGATTATGAATCCATAATGTTCAAACCCTGCACATAACTCAGGTTCCTAAGGAAAGATTAGATAGTTGCCATGAGTTCCAGATCTTGTCCATCTGTTCAGCCTAGAAGAACTGGAAAACAAAAGGTTTTCAAAGAACCAAGCATGATGTCTTCTTACTTTTTTTTTTTTTTTTCCTGAGCCTGCTGCTACTCATTTTTGTAGACTTGTCAATCTGTAAAGATTTGATTCGTTGAAAAGTTTCAAATCATTATTTTTGTTTTGAAGAATGGGCTAGAAAACTACAGGGAGGTAAAACTCAAGTCACATTTGAGCCACTTGAGTTGAAATGTAGTCTGTGTTACATAATGCCCATCATGAAAAGCCCATGAATTCTTAAATATGTACTTTGATACTGCTTGACAGATTGATTTACTGTACACAGAGTCCATTGCAGGCATGCAGCCTTCTCTCAGTACCAGAGCTCTGAAGAGAATGCCAGGAGAATCCATCTCCTGGAATGATTCTAGGTTGTAGTAATTCCATTTTTGTTGAGACCTAGTGTCAGTGGCTTTTCTTCCTTTTTTTTTTTTCCCCAACCTTTCCTTTTTTCATTCTTTAAAGCATTTTACTTTTAATTAAATGCAATTTTTGCTTACAGATGAGAAAGACAATTGTGTTACATAACAGACTTTGTGAAATCCATTTTCTTTTCATGGCGTTTCTGTGTAATGTGTGCTAACAAATCTTTGGTATTAAAGGAATGGAGAATTTTTTTCTTTATTCACTTTCCTTAAATGTTCTTACCCAGCTTAGTTCCACTGGACTAAAAGTTTTTCAGAGCAGGAACCAGTTCTTAACTTGTAAGAAAGTCTTGCACTGAAAGTCCTTGTACTTTTACTACAGAATTACAAGTTCTTGTACTAAAACCTTAACTTGGACTGAAAGTCTCCTTCTCTCTTCCTGAGGCCTAAGGACATTACTATGGAACAACAAGAAGAAAAAAAATCTTAATTTTATTGGTCTTCCCAAAACTTGTTCAGTAAAGTACCTGTTCACTCTTAAATCTGTTGTTGTGTAACATTTCATAAAGAATGAAGTGTATTCTTGGGCGCATCTCATAAATGATTGCTGCCCTTGTTGAATGTATTATACCCCTTGGCTGAGAAACTTCAGGTAAGAAATACTGGTTTCTATCTCGTAAGAAATACTGGTTTCTATCTCCCCACAATATGTCAGTCCCTGAAGAGCAGCATAAACTACAACATCTCTAAATATCATGTGGTGAATTCTAATGGTTAAAACTTTGTTTTGCCACAGTTAGAGATTTTAGTGTTTCTTAAGCCACAATTGCATCTCTTTCTACTGCTTTGCTGCTTCTCCATATTTTGATATGCTGTGCTTTGAAAGATTTTTAAATTATTGTAAGCCACTTAAATAGAGACGTAAAAATTATCAAAATTACCAAAATATTTTGTAAGCACGTTATTTTTACCTTTGGCTCTTGATTGTTAATTAATTTTCAATAGAAAGGAAAACATATATTCAACAGGATGCAAATATTAACTAGTTCCCAGTACACTTCCTTGAACCTGTCTCCTTCCTATGATATCTCTGCAGTCCTTGAATCAAATAAAATTATAAGTCCTGTTTCTATGCCAGAACTGTCCTCTCCCAGGAACTAAATCACTCCCAGGAATTGCTGCTGTATATAACATGAAGTGGTATATACATCTGACAAACAGAAATTGAATGTTTGATCACTGGGCATTCAGCTGGGACAGTTCTATTGTGAATAGTTTATAAGCCAGAAAGTGCCAATTTAAAATTTTCAAGAGAGCAAAAAACTTCCTTATGTCTCAGTGCTTATATATGCATGTGTAACATGGTCTAGCTGTTGACTCTGATATATTGATTTAAAATGAAGCTATTCTATTCTATAAATATATTTTTCCCTAGACACACAAGTAAATTGAAATAATCTCATGGACTTTATTTTATTCTGTATTTTAGGGATATCTGCAGATGCTTGTGAATATGAATACTTTGATTACTAGGTCAAACTCACTTTTTTAATTTTTTTTTTATTTTTATATAAAAAATGCTGGTAAAGGGTTGCAATTTGTTAATTAAATTTCTCATATCTCACTGTAATTCATCTTACTGGTGTGTTTCAGGATTTTTTGTATTCACTGAGTCTGCATATCATAAATTGTTGTAATTATAAAAAAGTAAATAATGGTGTTCCTTAGCAGCAAGATAATTTCTTATTATTCTGTTTTAAGTTGTGCCAAATGACAAACAACACCATTGTGTAGTTCTCAGAACACTACAGCAAATAAAACTTTAAGGATAAATAAAAGGCTTCTGTAGAATATGTCAAGCTGAATTTGCTCCAGTCCTTTAGGAATAACAAACTTGTTCATGATCATTTAAATGAAGAACTGGAAAAGAGAAGTGCAAACAATACATGAAATTTATGGCATGGAATTTATGCTATGGATGTAATTAGGTTATTCTGCTTACAAATCAGTTCAAGTGAATTCTTTGTATTGTTTTCCCCCACAACAAAAGCTTTATAAAAATCTTAAGGAAATAGACTGCATGTATGCAACAGAAAATGGCTGCTAGAGACTGCAGTCTTTGCAGATCTTTGTACTAAAGCAATGATCTAATAACTAGGAAAGATTGAGTCTTCTGCACAAACATTGCTACCTATTAGCAAATAATTCAGCTTTTTAAAAAGTCTTCTAAATATATTTTTCTTTTCAGTACCATTAGACTGGAACACATCTTTTGTTTATAAAGGACCATGTACAACTGCAGTCCTAAGACTTTTATTAGTAATTAGGTCAATAAAATTCACATTTTAAATCCCTTAGTTACCTATGTAAGTGACAGATTAACCCTCAGAAGAAACCAGATAGACTCATCAGACCTGTAATGCACACTTAAAGGAAATCTCTAAAATTGATCAGTAGTAGACCCTCATACAGAAAGCATGGACAGATCATGTTATCAAATAAATCTCCCTTATCTTTACTCAAAATAAGCTAGACAAGATTTGTACTTACTATCTTTACAGTTAAATTGTTATGTTTCTTGGAGGTATGTGCTTTCATGTGTGGAGCTGCCCTATCCCATATAAAATGCTTCAGCTGTTCTCCATAGATATACTTTAATAATAGAAATTATATTTAGCCCTCCAGAATAACTTTAATGCATTATTGTAAAAAAAAAAAAAAGCTCTTTTTTTAAAAAAATGAGTTATAGAAAACCTTTCTTGTGAGAGTTGCTTAAAAAGCTTATTGAGCAGCCAGTTGGTTCTCTTATATATCCCAAAACTTTTCTTTATAGCTAAGGAAGTATTCTCTGTGTAGCATGGCTAGCATTGTCTGCCTCAGTGCTGTCATCAGTGCTCTAGGGTGTGCTGCACCCCATGTCAGTCTCTCTCATTAATATTTCTCTTGCAAAGCTGTCCTTTCAAATCAAGTGTTCTTCCACTTTTAATGCAGTCACCACCAGTACTGAAAGCAATTACCTTGCCAGACAAGGTGAGAATAGAAAAGTAGCTTTTCTTCTTCTCCTTAAGCTGGCCACAGATTTCCTCTGAGGTCATAGGAGTCACAAGCATATTGCATTTTCTACAGTAGAAATTTGGGACTGTGTTCCCTTGTCAGCACTTTGATGAGATCAGCTGGGATGCTGCTACTACAGAGTACTATGTCCACTGAGAGACAATTAGATTGTTGCTGGGTATGTTTTTTGGTTTTTTTCTGAGCATACTTTGTGTTGCTTGGGGTTGTTTTCCCTGAAATATGCATGTATGATCACGATTTTGCTCCTGAGAGATCACTGTTCCTTTTATGGGTCTTGGTGTTTGGGTCTGGCAAAGGATTCCCACAAAACTTCCACTTTATCATCTTTTGGCAATTGGTAGAGAGCATTTTCTGTTGTTTTTATTATCTTTCTCTGTACTTATATTTATCTTAATTTACTTGCCATGTTGCCTTTGTGTATTTGACAGAAGATCTGCTTTTATTTGAGAGCTCTCAAAAATATATTCACTGAACTTCAATTATTTGATTTACCTGGGGGGGAATATTTTAAAATGGCATTTGATTCTTCTGTGAAAACACTGTAGTCCTGCAACTTTAATTTGGATGTAAATATTTCACAGATTGAGGTAATAAAGACTGTACAAATTTATGTGCATAAATTAGCATAATAAAATACATTATTGCCACACACTTTGTGTATGAGTTTAAGGACTTGTGGAATTTTCACTAATGTCAGTTTATTTATGTGTTTCCCTTTTTACCCACTGGGATATTTTCCCCCTCCCTTTATAAATTTGTCTTTATTTTCCACTAGAAAATTAAAATATTATACTATAGTAGGAAATTTGTCTTTCTTTTTGTCCTGGAAACAAACATTTTACAGTTGGATGACATACCAGCTTTTACTTTGTGTTTTTGGCATAATAAATCCTGATTAAAAAGCTTACCTAAATATATTTATATTTCAGGCTGAAATGGGGTGGAGGGAAATCTCATCAAGATGATGAAGCTAACATCCCCTGGGCTGTGAGGCTGGGTGGTTCTGCTGCAGCTGAAGTCATTTTCTGAGCAGTGCAATGGGCAGCACTCGAGGCTTGAAGAACAAGCTGGGAGCAGACTCAGGAGCACAGACTATGGCATTCATTGCTGTTATGGCACTGTGAAAAGAGATCCTATGGACCATAAAGCCATTGTAGGTTTTACTGTCATAAATTTGGCAGTACAGGGTGCCCTGGTCCTCTTCTAATTCCATGTACTTACCACATTTGTACCTTAAGGAATGAACATGCTTTGAAACCATCACACTTGCCTGATTCAAAGTGGAGTAACACAACGGCTTGGACACTGTCACAGCTGATGTCCATGTGTTTGTTAAGTGAACACAACGAATTTTTGACTTGTGTTCATTGACATAGTGTTTAAATGAGGTCCTAACGTCTTAAAATCATCTTGTTGAGATGATGTGTTCATGCTGCAACAGCTTAATTCCTTTGTTGTAATGCCTGGATAAAATGTCTGGTGATTTTTCTTATTTTAAACATGGTACAGTTTAGGAAATTAGAGAAAAAGAAATACTCTTAAAATGGAACAGAGAGGTTGAAATGAAGCTCATTATGACTGAAGCTTTCAAATAAGTTACTATGCAGCCAGACAGACATGTAGACAACCATCTTCTTACAGAGAAGCCTTTCTTTGAGGGCCATGAAGATGGTGAAGAGCAGTGTGAGGAGCAGCTAAGGTCACTTGGTCTGTTCAGTGTGGAGGAGACTGAGGGGAGACCTCACTGCAGTTACAACTTCCCTGTGAGGAGAAGACGAGGGACATCACTTCTCTGTGTGACCAGTGACAGGACCTGAGGGAATGCCCTGGAGTTGTGTTGGGGGAGGTTTAGGTTGAATATCAGGAAAAGTTTTTTCACCTGGAGAGTGTTTGGGCACTGGAACAGGCTCCCAGCCTGACAGAGTTCAAGAAGCATTTGAACAAATCTCTCAGGCACATGTGACTCTTGGGGATGGTTCTGTGCAGGGACAGGAGTTGGACCTGATGATACTTGTGGGTTCCTTCCAACTTGTCAGATTCTGTGATCTGAGGGAAGCTTTCTTTATGCCTTTTCAAAGTAAAATAAAATTATTTTGAGAAAATTGAGGCTTCAGAATGTATTGAATGTATTCCTGCCTCGCTGCCTGACTTGACTACACCTTGAGACATGCTAAAGTCTGTTTTCAAGTCACTTACCCTTGGTTGCAATATTTGCAGGAAGACTGTTGTGTTCTAGTTGTCATTTCTCTCCTCTGGCAAGTCAAAATACAGTGCCAGCAATCTGCTTTGCAACCTGTCAGCTCTCCAAGGTTGTCTCTGCTCATGCTGGTTGAACAGATTTTTTTAGCCAATGTTTTTGGGTGCTGGGTTTTGGGTTTTTTTTTTTCCTCTCTTTTTATTTTTGAGTTTTATTCCCTTTCATTTCTGCTGTTGCTTTTACTTCTTGCTTTTTTAGCTATCCAATAGTAATGCACAAAACTAGAATCTGTGAGTTGGAATTTGTTATTTTGAAATTCTGGAAAGCCTGGAAAACTGGGAGCAGACTACAGATTTGTAGTCAGACTGCTTTTCATGGAGGATTGGCATGTGTATGTTTTTCATCTTTTAAGTATCATAGTATTTTTTTGTTAAGAGAATTTTTGTGATCAAAAGTGTGATTCTTTGGGCCACTAGGGAGAAGAAAGTCTGTTTCCCCAAGACAAATGCTTCCAATGCACTTGGAAAGGAGTCTTCTTAAAGTTGTCCTTTGGACCAAGTCCCAAACTAACATGGTAGTAAAGCTGGGGCTGTCACTGAGTCTTCAAAATCTTAAAATGCAATTGTTATGATGGAAGTAAACAGGGGAATATGAAAGCACGTTGATTGAAATTTGCTCTTTTTTATGAGCATTTGCATTGCTTTGTTCTTTTAAAGTCAATCTTTATAATATTCCAGGGACCTGATGTTTAGAGTGATGTCCTTATAACATTAGTCAGCCATAAGGCCTTCTCAAAGGCTTGTGGCACATGATGCACCTGTGATATTTATTAACTCAAAAAAATTAGCACTAACTTAACTCTGAATTTTGTTGGGTAGGAAATATTTCCTATTTGTGATTTTCAGCTACTGATGTGTCCAATAGTCCTTGCAGAGACCTCAAACCCAACCTTCCCATTTCCCCCCAAATGTCCTGTGCAGATGGCCACAGACTCAAACCTAAGCTTGCTGCCTTCTTGTGCCAGCAGTTCACAAAGTATGACCACTCTGCAAGAGCACTTGAAACTAAGGTAGCTCCTGAGCCAGACTTCTCTATACCACAAGACTTAGTGAATGCCTGTAAAAGAGGAATTTGGGTCTCTTGAAATGAGGAACCTATCATGTTTGAAATTATCTGTGGTACAATGCTCTGAGAAACTGTGGATAAAACTGGGGCAACTAGCTTCAGCTTAAAACAAAATGATGATTCCTGGCCTTCCTTGAAAGAGTGTCTCGTGCTGATCTGTGAGTATAGAAAAGAATTCCTAAGACTTTCTGGTTAATATTAAAGCTGCACCTCTATCCTCTCCCTGTTTGTAGTAACTGAAAAAAATGCCTCCCTGTTCAACTGGTTCTGCCTGTCTTTCTGCCACCTCAGCCCCTGGAGATGCTAATATAAGAAGTAAGGACAAATCTGATTGCTAACCTTCTAAAAGTGCCTGCTTCTCTCCCTAGTGAGTAGGTCAACTCAGGGTGACCAGCTTTGATTTAGATACCTGAATTTTAGCTTCCTAGAGTTGAAAAATGTTAATCTCCTCTTTTTCTACTAAATGTCTCGGAGTAAGTGAATGCCCCTTTCTTTTTTACTTATCAATACAATTTATAATAATTTTACTCTTTTCATGTTTGTTTTTTTTTTAACTTTACATAATGCTAGTTTAAGTAAAATTAGTTATAGTGTTACACTAACTTCTGCTTCTCCAGGGCACAATTGCCCAGAATTGCCAACTGATGTCTAATGGTACTGTTGAATACCATGATTGTGAATATACTTTAGGTCACATAATTTTTTGTAGGTGCATTTGTGCATTTTCCTCTTCTTTAAAACTTCCTATTTATTATTACCTGTTTGGAATAGCTATTGTACATCTTACTCTAAGTAGTTTAACTAGAGGATAAAGTGTTGTCCAAACAGTCCCTTTCTGATGGATGATCCTGCTAGTAGTGACAAGTGGTTTGCTTAGAATGGTTTGATCAATAAAATTACCCTAAATTTAAGATCTCAATGTCTTTGTCTCTTTAAAAAGTACTAGTGCATTTCTTGTAACTTGGAGAAGCATTTGATTTCTCAGGTGAAATTCTCTGCTTTGCCCAGCTGAGACTGTCACTAAAAGGCTTTGCAATTTTCAAAATTATATTCTTTCTTATTTCAGATCAGACAAAAAATATACTCAAATGACAACTGAGGTAAATCTAGCCTAAAAAAAAAAAAAAAAAAAAAAAAAAAAAAAAAAAAAAAAAAAAGCCTGTCTGTGAGGGCAGGAAAGGTGGCTTTGTAGACAGATGGAGGTTAGGGTTATCTAACAGCACAGGTCTGTGAGTAGAGGTAATCAAATATTTCAAGTGACATCCCTGAGGCGCTGGTACTGGCACTGGTGCTGTTTTTTGTTGGCGCTCACTGTCCTGAAAGCCAACTGTGTCCTGGGCTGTGTCACAAGCACTGTGGCCAGAAGGTTGAGGGGGTGATTCTCCTCTTCTGCTTCACTCTTTTGAAATCTCACCTGGAGTTCTGTGTCCAGTTCTGGGGTCACCAACATATGAACGATGTCAGCCCGTTGGAGGGAGTTCAGAAGAGTCCGTGAAGATGATCAGAGGGCTGGAGCACATCTCCTGTGAAGACAGACTGAGAGAATTGGGATTGTTCAGCCTGGAGGAGAGAAGGATCCAGAAAGACCTTGCAGCAGCCATACAGTTTCTAAGCAGACATACAAGAGAGCTGGAGAGGAAGATTTGTAAGGGCATCTAGCCATAGGACATAGGGGCTTTGAACTGAAAGAGAGTAGGTTTAGATTAAATGTGGAGAAGAAATTCTTTACTGTGAGGGTGGTGAGGTGCTGGAACAGGTTGCCCAGAGAAAGCTGTGGATGCCCCTGGAAGTGTTCAAGATCAGAATTGATGCAGCCTGGCATAGTGGAAGATATCCTTTCCCATAGCTGAGGGATTGGAACTAGATAATCTCTGAGGTCACTTCCAACCCAACCCATTCTATTATTCTACTATATGACAAAAGAGTTAATGCCAAAAAGCATACTTGCTCATCACAGTAATCTTCTAGCTCTTGACCAAAGAAAAATGTGCCAAAACTTCCTTTTAAATGAAATTAACTGGTTGTGCTAGCTGGCAGAATGCTACTTTATCTTAGTTTTTCTAAACAGTATCAGAACTTTATAGAATAAAGCCTAATTTCTCATAAATGCTGGTCATAAATGTATATAAACAATTCATGCAGAGTTATTTTGTGGGAGTTAGAGGAGTAGGGGAGTTAATATTTATTGGTACAATGTACTAGGAATGCAGCCAGATATCCTCTGATGCAGGCTGTGCTCAGTAGCAGTGAATATAAGATTAGCAACACATGGAGTGAAAGACTGGCAAAGGCAGGACTCTAATTCATAAACAGAGACATTTGATTTGTGCATTAAAGTTGTTATTGTGCAACACTGTACAAAAGGCAGCACTGGAGAGTCATTTGCCTTGACTTTCCCCCTACTTAACTAATTGCTCCCTCTTAGCTGCTGCTGTTATGGTTATAAACCTCAGCATAAATGCCTCCAGGTTTCACTATAATTGATCATAACAAATCTTTTGCTGTCAAAGCTCAACTGAACCTTTTCAGTTCGGTTTACTAACAGGTATTCCTACTGCTCTCTCTCCTAAGACGTATCTTTAACGTAATTTTAGTCTGAAGAGGCCTGAGCTTGTCCAGATTATTTACATAAATCTTGCTTTTTTTTTTTTTTTTTTTTTTTTTTTTTTTTTTTTTTTTTTCCCCAGAGGCATTTTTAAGATCTGTTTCTTTCACCTGGGCAGTATTAGAGATCAGATAAATATATTTAAATATATTCCATAAGCTTGAAATACATTTTTTTAAGGAAAAAAGAAGTTTCAACCCAGAGGTTCAACCCAGAGAGGCATTTGGATATAATGACCAAGAGTAAATTTATGCTCTTAATAGGAAAAAAAAAATCAGCCAAATGCCCTATGGGCTTTCCTGTCAGTTATAGGAACTGCATGTATGGGAAATGGAATGGTTTGGATTTTGGCTGTTCCTCCTAAAGGAAGGACCAGCTTCAGTGAGGGTAAGGCTAAAGAAGGATGCCTGTTGCTTGCTAAATTAGAGTCTTACTTTGCATCTGTGCAAACAGTTTTTTCACTAAAAATATCTTGAAAGTAATAGAAAAGGATAAATTATCAGGGTCATCTAATTGGAAAACAAAACCAACAAGATAATTAATCTTTACACAGGAGGCCCAATTTTTTACACAGTGTGCCTGCAGTACTGTTCAAATTGCAACTCCTTCTGTTGGTTTGTTCTCTTGGTCCAGGGATTGTGCTACACAGCACCACTTATGCTGCAGAGAAGGACTTGCTATAAGATGTCCTTCATTGTAGGCACTTTTTTTTTTTTTAATGGGGCCACTAAGCAGCAACAACTTTTTCATTTCTACATCAACACATCTTGATGTTTTAAAGGTTTCCACTCCTCTTCTAGAGTCTGGTTCTTCTTGAAATGATGGCCTACAGTGGGATTCACTAGTAAGTAGCAATAGGTTTTACAACAAGGACAACTTAGAGAAATATTAGCATGGCAGTTGTCTGTGGGGTTATCCAGCCAAAGAGGGCACACAGCCTTTGTGTTTTGCCCAAAGGAGAGCTCAGAGGACTTGTAAAAAATCCATTTGAGCTCTCACTGTAGGACTTGTTTAAAATACTTGTAATTAATTATGAGATGCTGAAGTTTTATCTCAACGTGGCTGTCTTGCCTGTCTCGTCAAGTGTCTGTGACTTCTTTAATTTTTCATTTCTTCTTCTTTAGTTTTTATTAGGTACTCTATATAATGTGATAGTAAGGTTCATCAACAGGTGAAAAAGAAGATAAAATCCCAGGCCTTTCTTAAAGTCAGCTATGTAATTTGCATGGTACCAGTTGGTGTGGTGAATGTGGAGAGGTGTCTGTTTGGAATTAAAATATATTTTAGTTTTACTTCTTCAGGGATAAAAAAGAAATCAAAGTCTTTTTCAGTTCCTCTAATAGAAAATCTTCAAGTTTATGGTTGAGTATTGAAAAGTTTTTTCATTCTGTGTGGTTGGGGCTGATTTTTGTATTAGTACTTGAAACTCTTTGATTGTCAGTTTACTGTTTGTATGGAACTGCCAGGCTTTCAGTGAATATCTTGCAATATTAGTGTTTTTTTGCTGACATTAAATATCGAGGTACATTTTCATTCTGAGCATCTAGGTTTTTCTTTGTGTAGTGGAGGGATTTGAAGTTTATAGCCTGGATATGCTTTTTTACTATGCCTGTAAAAATCCACCCACATTTGGCAAAGTTATGAACATTTGAAAAATTGCATTTCACGCATTCTTGGTCAAGTTTTATTAGATTTTTTAGCAGCTGCATTTCCAAAAGATTACATATGTATTGGATGTTTGCCTCCCTTAAGACGGGACTTTCCTTGAAATTGCTGCCCTGAGTTGAACAGGTCAAACCAGTACAACCAGAGGAATTTGCCTGTCATGTTTCCTTCTGATCTTCCTGTTATGATCAGTTAGCCCAGCAATATGAATTCAAAATTGAGGATTAAACTTCAGGAGGGATAGGAACTGGGAAGCAGGCTGTGAGTGATTATTAGTTAAGTGGTAAGTAAAAGTGTTGTATTTGCATGGCTAAACAGGAGTGGGCACAGGACTAAGATAAGAACTGGATGTGCTGGATAAAATCTCCTGTGTGACTTCAGTCTGAGTTCTGCCAGGAGATAAAGTACTTCAAGTGTGCAAGATGTGTGCTGGAAAACAAACCATGTGACACCAAGGATGGGTGCAATGAAAACTTTTCATTACAAAATTGATTCATTAAAATGCATTAAAATTCTATTATGGATGAATCCAGTGTCCCCCAACAATACTTGCATGTGTTGATACAGAGCTTCTCAATCATTCAGTTATGTTGGCTGCCCCTTACAGCCAAGATTTTCCTGATCACTCTCTCCCCAATGTTTTTGGCTAGACTATCTTTCCTTGCATTGTGAAAAATCCTTCTGTTGATTGACAAAGATCTATAACTTCTGGCTACATTTACCACCTGAAATCAGAGAATAGACAGCAGGTTGTCCTTGGTGTTAGTAGAGAAGCTTTATGCAACAGAATTTAAGAGTTTCCAAGGTTTAAAAAATAATTTGTTTATCTATGGATTTAATTCTCTAAGGAGGTCATGAATTCTGTCTACTGTCAGTGGAGACTACATGCCTGGCTTTGTTTTTCTTCCTGAGGTCCAGGGTATGGTAACCTTCAGTATCTTCAATTTTATTTGGAACACTGCTGTAGTCACTTAGTGTTTTCTTGACCTGTTGATATCCTCTATACAAGAGTTACTTTCGCAAAAATTTAGCATTCCCAGCAAGAAACAATTCTCATCTCTTTCTTTTCTTTTCTTTTCTTTTTTGCTCTCTGTAACTGTACAGGTTTTATAGGCCTTTTATTTCTTCCCATCTCTTTGCATAAAGAAAAAAACCAAAAACTGTCTGGCAGAAGTGAAAATCAGATGGTGTGTCAGCAGAACCTGAAACCTCCTGAAATAAATTCTGTGCCCTGACCCACTGAGCTGAAACTGATTGATACAGCTCAGCATAATTGTTTGAAGCAAAAACATGGGGAAGCAAAGTGAGCATTAAACAAATATCTCCTTTGTGATTCACTGTGTAGCTTGAGAAAACCATTTCTTGAATTTGGGAAGTACACTTTTTCCTCTATGGATCAGCATCATTGAATTTTTGGCCCATGTGCAGTTGAGAAGGCTCCAGTCAGAGGAAGCTTCTCTAAAGACAGAAGTTCTATGCAGGTACATCTACAAGAAAGTCTGGGTTTTTTTTGAACGCAATAACTTCCTTCTGAATATCAATTGAATGATATCATTCTGGAAAGTAGAATAGCCAAATTATAGTAAAGCCTGGTTTCTGTATTAAGTGATGACTTTTTGACTATGACAGAAATTTTCTAAAAGTAAAAATAAAAATAGGATGATACTGCAGCATCTTACCAAAAATATTGATGTTGAATTATGGGGTACCCCCTTTTCTAATAGCATTCAATTGTTTGCTTCAAAGGAAATGAGAAAGAAAGAGCCATAAACTGCTGAATTTATTAGATGTTTTGATTTACTTTATCCTGGCCAAGACAAGAAAATCAAGTAAAGATTCAAAACTATACAGCTTTCTATAGTTGCTTGCTTTTTCCTGATTATAATGTGTTTTTTATGTTTTGGAAGGAAAAAAAAAAGATTTATAACCATGCAGCAACATTCTTTTGAGATGTATATAGTGTAAAATCTGTTAATGCCCAACAGAAAGGAGGCCCAGGGTAGAATTACTAGGCATCTCCTAGGGCACATGATGAAAGTTTGACCTCATGTTTAAAAAGAGTAATTTCGACCCAATTCAAATTGCATTGAATTGAATGGAAAGTCGCTGTACTTTTAATGGAAAAAGAGTTGGGGCCTTTATTAGTAACTTTAATATAGTACTGTCTCAAGAGGTTGCATTCTACTGCATTTTATGTTTGAATATGACTGCCTTGCTGCAAATGAGATGGTTATTGCAATTTCAGCAGCAGCAGACAAGCTCTTGAACAGATTACCATTACAAGTAATGGCACAGAGGGAGAAAAGTTTATTGCCTGCTTGAATTGTTTTGTGGATGAAGCGCTAGAAACACAAAGGCTTGAAGAAGAGCTGCATTTCTTAGTTTTAGTGCACATTGCTGTGTTACAGAAAAAGGGGAGATAAGGGAAAATACATGTGCATATGGAAAATATGACCTGAAATAGCTGATTCCCTGACAGCTGGAGCTGAGGTGTTACAAAAGGTCCCAAGAAAACAGTTACAAAACTTTGACCAAGCATTGTCTGGAGGCAGTGGAGCAAAACTTCTTCCATTCTAGCAGGAGAAATGTGGACCTGTCTCCTTGCTGTACTTGTGAATGAAGCATCTAAGCGGTGCAGAGCAGTGCTGCTCTGTGGGAGTAGCTCCAAAGCTGGAGGTGAGGCAGTGGTGCAGATGCTGGGCTGTGGCAGAGCTATTTTATGCTGGTGGCCCCATCTAAGCTCTGGTTAGGACATCCAATGGGACAGCAAATATGTTGCCTACAAACTTTTGCAGGGTTTAGCTTCTTATTTTGCCCCTTCATCCATCCTGGAGAAGAAAAAGGACCTTAGTAGACTCTGCCCAGCTTTCCTCCTGCCATGCTGGAATAAATTGGGAATAGTTCCCAGCTCCAGATGTGTATTTCACATTCTTCAGTATATCTCTGTGTAGGCTCTAGCTCTCACCTGAATGGCTTCTATCTTTTAAATTTAGAGCCAGCTTGTTGGGAAACAAATTACACGTCTCTGGATGATTCTGTACTGCCAATTCTAAGTAATGCCTTTCTGAAGTTTTGGGTTTGGCTCCTGGATGTTTGGTACATTTCTGGATTACTTATATTTTCCGTAAAAGGCAAAATTTTTCCTTTCTGTAAATCAGTAAACAGTAAAATTTAGATAAATCATACCCAGATGGTTTTCTGACAATTTCATTGTCATATACATAAAAATGAAAGTATAGCATTGAATAAAAAAAATCAGAAAAGCTTTAAATTTTTAACCAAAGAAATCCAAGATCTATTAAAATTTACTTTTTATGTCACTTCCCTCATATTTTAGAATATAAAAGCATAGCATTGTGAAGTGCTAAAATAATTAAAAATAAAATTTGCATTTCTTTCCTGATTTCAATGCTGATGTGAGGTGGCCCTGAAATGAGATAGGAGAACACAAGTTCCTTAAACTCGTTTAACTGTCGTCTTCTAAACATTTAGGAAAACAGTAATTTCACAAAGACATCAGTTTTAAATATTGTTGAAAAATCAATTAGGAGCCTAGGTTAATATCACTGTGTATATTGAATTCTCTTCAAAGAAGCTGACCCACCTTCTTTTATGCAAAGTAAATTTTTGAATGCAGGGTAGTCTCTAAGTAAGGAGATGGAAGTGGGCTGTGTAATAGTGCTAACAACTTTTCTCTTATAATCTTTCAGAAAGGTTTTTAATTGTGACCACACCCAATTCTATTTCTAGTCTTCTGTCTTTATCAAGGTCTTATACTGTTTTATCAGCTTGCTCCAGATCTCAGTTGATGCCACATGAGAACCACGTTGGGCATGGAAGGATAAGAGATGCAGATTGCAAAATTGCTAGGTTAGCATCAGTCCAAACCAGTGGAGGATCTGCCAGTGCATTGGTCACAGGAGGAGGCAGCTGCTGCTTTTTAGTGCTGAGCATTTACTGGTGCATCCATTGGCTGGTGAAAGAGAGCATTGTTTGGCCCTGGCACCAAATGTTTTGTGTCCTTAATTTTCAGCAGATTGCATGGGATTAAATACTTACAGATATATTTACTAATTTGTTGTGTATTGTTTGACTCCAAGTTTTACTTCAGAGATGTGTAATTCCTGATTTCATTTACTCATTCTAACAATGTGCATTAGCTAAAACTGCCCTTCCTGCTTATGCAGAGCACGAGTTTCTTTCCAGAGCAGTGCCAATGAACCTCCTTATCCTCAGTTATCCTAGTGCTTCATTTCCAATCAGTTTATTATTTCAAGCCAAAATGTCCATTACCCTGGCTTCCAGATAATCACAAACCAGAGTCTAGATTGAATTTCTGCCTTTGTTTCCCTTGCAAGGATTTGTATCGATGGTTTTTAGAATGAAGAACTAACGTTCAAATGCAGTGATTTTTCTGCAGTATATAGTATAAAAGAGGCTAAAATAGTTTAGCATTGATGTTTCCATTAGGTAAAAAATATGAAAATTCTCTGTAGGGAGCAACATTAAATTAGTACAATTATATATCACTCTAATCTCAGCAAAGAGCATTATTATTAGTTGTATTTCTACTAATAACTGTGGGCATGGAGTAATTTAAAAAAATAGAAAATATGGAGAAAAACAAAAAGCAGGGACATGCATATGTCCATTTTTGTTTTTCCTGAAATGAGCAAGTGGTAGGAGCAGGTTTGTAAGAAAGAGACCTAGGGCTAAAAAAATCCTTCAAATATCTGGAGACCTGTTCTCTTTGTTTTGGTGGTGTAGAAAGAACACTATCTTTTGGAGTGGGGAGTGAGGTTGGGGGGGGTGGGGAGGGTTTTTTAATTTTTTTAAATTTATTTTTTAGTGTACTAATTTAGTCAATATACATTGTAATAACCATGCAACTTCTGTGATAAAACAGCGCCACAGGAGTCTAGGGGGAGATCATCAGCCTTTTCTTTCATCATGTTATTAGTTGCTTCTGTCCAGGGACTTTTTTTGGTTACATGTGCCAAATATTCAGGATTTTTTGTTTGGCCACACAGCAACACTGCATGGATTTTTAACACTTTGGTCAGTCACCTTTAATGCCCCGCCTTTGATTTTCTTTTCTAACACCATTTTGTTTTTTGCCCAATGGTCGCTCTTTTTTTTTTTTCAATTAAAAATAGCCCTTTTCTAGTGCTGAAATATTTCACTTGTTACTCTGTTCTATGCATAATAATTTTTTTTCACTCTTTCCAAAATTTTTTTATTTGGACTGGATTTCAAGGCTGTGTGTTACAAGTTTTTATTTGTTTTCTATTGTTTCATTTACAGTGCCATGAATTCAAAAAAGAAGCATTAACAGAATAAATTATCCAGCATGTTTAAAGTTCAGAATAGCTACACAGTAATGGTGTACATCTCTTGCGAGATGGTATCCAAAAGCTTGTGTGAACTGAGAAATTAGAATTTCTGCTTGGAAAGAAATTCACTTAAATTTTCATCCCATCAAAAATATGATCAGAGAGAGCTGTTCTTTAAAAAATTTTAAATAGTAATAGTATAATAATAATAATAAGTAGTAGTAGTAGTAGTAGTAGTATAGTAATAGTAGTATGTTAATAATAATAGTAATTTAAATAGTTTTATACTTACAAAAATTATTTGCATCCCTAGTTGCTTAAAATGTTGTGTTTTTTTTACAGTTCATTCTAAATTTGGATTTTTGTTTTCATTTATTAAACAAAAAGTAAAGCATTATTTTAATGAAGAATGTAAGTTGTTGAACAGACACTCTCTAGTGAAGATCAAAGTTCTGGTGTGTGCTGCAGAATCCAGTACAGCTTGTGGCTGTAAAGGTGTCTGTATTAAATTTTGTAGACATTCCTGTAATCCCTTCCCATTTTACATTAGTACTCAAGTGTGGATTTTTTTCCAAATTCATCACGCTTTTGCTTTTAGATTCTTATACAGGAGAGTGATCATTAGTATTTTCCTAAGTCCCACTGAACCTTGAGAATACACACCCTTCAGTCTTTGCAGAATTAGGCCCAATAATAATAAAGAGAGGGTTCACAGATGTCAGTTTTGTAGTTCATACTACCCAAAGTCGTTTATTCAAGTGCTGTTAGTGGGAAGAAGTAAACACTGATTAGGCTAGAAGGAAAGTGCAGAGGAAAATCCGAAGGATTTGGATATATCTGTGTAACAGAAATTGTATCTTCTGCCTATCCTTCCATCAAGAGAACTACTGTGACTTTTGCTTAGAGACATACTCAAGCACCTTGTGGTGTGGGGTTTTTTGTCTCTTCTTCTTTTTCTTGAAATAATGCATTGGAGAATTTTATGATTCTGTGATTCCGTATTTATGGTTTCATTTTGACCCTTCTCATGATTCAAAATACACACAGATTTGTGCTATGTACTATGAGGAAATGCTTTCTTGCTTTCCCTTTCAGTGATATTAAATTGAGGAAAGGGGCTTGATTTGTTGCATAGCTCAATCACTTGACTCTTTCTTCATAATTTTGAACTATGAGTGTTAAATAGACACATAGACATCTTTCCATCATTGGGCCAGATGGAAGCAACTTTTTCACTTAGCACAACCCAATTTGACTTGAGCCTATCTTTCTCTTATTTATTTTAATGCGTTCCATTTCATGTCTCCAAATGTTTTCATTTTTACCCAGCTCTGTGGGTCAGTTCCAAAATTCACATGCTACAACCATTCCTCTCCCCACCTCTATCAGAATGAGCAATCATATTTTATTCCTTATTCTCCCAAGTGAGCTACTTCTGCCAGACTTGTGTTTGTTTTGTTTGCCTGCCAAACTCCACCAAATGTCTTGTTTTAAAGATGATGAGCCTGTCTCCACATGGATTCAGATTGTTCTGCAGATTTTTTGAGGGTTTATTTTGGTGAGAGTTTTTATTTCTTTTCTTTTGTTTTGGGCCTCTTTATTTAATTTTTACTTGCAGATTTTTTAGTCTGTAAGACATTGCAGCTAAAATGATCTTCAGCTGAGGAATGAATTACGTTCTGTTCTTCCAGAATGATCCATGTTAAAATATACTTTAAAGCAGTCTGGAATTCAGGGACCTGCATGGCAAGATCTTTCACTCATTTATGAAAGAGCTATCACCTGTCCAGGAATATGTGTTTTAAACACAGAATTCACAGCTAATACCCTTTAACAGCTCCTCACTTTGTTTATATGGCCTGTTAAGGGCAAAACTTACATTCACTCATGTTCTTGTACAATCAGTGTAATCCTGAAAACTGCCATGAAAGTTTGATTTCAGTAGTTCACTACTGACATTTTTATGAAACTCTTCTGGGATGTGAATTTTTATATCACACCTGTGGGTTATGTCTATGTAAATCTGTCCGGGAAAATAAATCGAATTACATGCAAGGCTGAAATTATTATTTTATTTTTTTTCCCTGAGCTATTTATCAATTCTATTCCACTCCAGAAAATGACAATGATGTGGCTGTCCCGGCTGTCGTCTGAATATTACAGTGGGAGTGGGATATTTTCCACACAGTTGAGAGCTCAGCCAAAATAAATAGCTGTGTTTGAAATATTTTTGGTTTGCTTTTTTAACTTTTTATTTTTAATGTGAATTAAAACCCTTAAGTTCTATGGTGCTGTAACATAACTGCCTTTATAGGAGAAATAGATAGATGTGTCATATTCCCAGGGAGGCCATACATGTCCCTGGGGATCAATATGTTACAAGTTTTGGGTGGTAGGGAAGGTTGTGTGGCCCCTCTTCTAAGATGCTGCTGTCACTTGCACTGTTTTAGGGAATGGCTCTGAGTGGGCACTGGAGAATAACAGGGAATCCTAAGAATGTGTGCTGATGTCAGTAGTGGCTTTCCTCTAAAACTTTTGTGCTATGCCTGGAGAGGCAAGCATAGGTGAGAAGGGACTCAGTGCAGGGAATGTGTTACAATCTGTGTCTTCTTCCTCTGTAGAGGTGTCTGTGAATGACTGAGAGAGGTGTCACAGCCAGTGCTGAGCCCAATTAATATCTAAGAGAGTATTTTTTTTCATAATTAAGACATTACAATGAGTCCTTTCTTCTACTACTCCCTTTCTATCGTAGATTTTTCCTGCTTCCTCAGTGGTAAATTCAAGGAGAAAACCATTGCTGTTAATCCCAGGCAATGAACACATAGAGGCAAGCAGAAAAACGAGTAATTTCCACCAGTTTCCCTATTCCCGTCCTGTCACAAATCTTACATCACAAACTAGTTATCAAAAAAGGCAAGGGAGGGAGAAAACAAGGCATGTAAAATAATTTCCTTATCCAGTTTTGCAGCCTCATAACAGTTAAATGAAAAGAGGGATTTGGCATTTGTGAATTTCCCATGGATTTAGCACTTTAAGGCTGCCTGCATTTTAGAGACATTTATCCTGATTGAGTCTGCTGTCATCGAGGCAAAATAATCTAGGAGAGAAAAAGTTTGTGGATCTTTTGATCACGAAGTAAAAGTCACTGGTACTTCTGCCTGTCTTGAAATATGTGCAGTCATTTGCAGCCATGACATGAGACCATCTCATTGTGATATTATTTTACTCTCACTCCAGAAAATGTATAAAACATTTGTAAGACAGTAGGTAGTGGTACACCTGACCCACTCTTCTCCAGGGACTAATGTTAGTGTGCTCATTTAATGTTATCAACATTAGAAATGGCTATTTAGCATATTTTATGTGCATAGAATCATTCAGGTTGGGAAAGATCATTAGGATAATTGAGACTCAGCTGTAGATTTGAAGTTGTTGATGTTTGCATATAGTCTGCTTCAAGGTATGGATGAAGATCTCCCTGTGCATTCCTGGGGCTGTGTGGTTGGTTGGTTGGTTGGTTGGTCGTGTTTTCGCAGTTTTGTCTTTTTTTTTCTTACAAAGGAAGCAAAACATAATGAGACAACAGGGATGTACCACGAACATAAATCTTGCAAGGGTCAGTGATATTTTTACTTTCTTCTCAGCAAACCTGAGGTAGCTAGAATTAGAAAATTCTGGCCAGATATTTAATTTTTTTAGAAAATTTGGGTAAGACTTCCTGATAGGCCTTTTTTTGGGTCTTCACTTTTTTCATAGAGTCATAGAACATCCTGAGTTGGAAGGGACCCATCATGATCATTGAGTCCAGCTCCTGGGCCTGCACAGGTCACCCTAAGAATCACACCATGTCTAAGAACATTGCCCAAATGCTTTTTGTACTCTGACAAGTTTGGTGCTGTGACCACTTCCCTGAAGAGTTTGGATGATTTGTTTCCTTGTTTTTAAAAAGCATGTGTTAATCATTGCCTCTGAGGTGACCTTTCCAGAGAGTTAAAATTTTTGGACTATGACTGTCAGTTCTGTTTATCTCCAGGTAGCAGTGTGTGGAAAATGCTTTGTAGAAATTTTACTCTGTGGTAATTATTCCTTGAACATTTGCATCATGAAAAAAGCCAAAAAGCTACAAATCTTCAGCATTTCTGACAAAAGAATTTTAGAGTCCAGCGTTTTAACGCCATTTAAAGACTGCAATAGAGAGAACAGTGATGCAGCTTGTTGCCATTAGTAGGTCATTAAAGTTGAAGAGAGGAAAATACAAGAGAGAAACCAAAGGATTGTGAGAGAGAAATGGGATCCTACCTCTGCATACAATAAACTGGACTAGGAGACACTGTAAGATCAGCGAGGAGAGGAGATGACAAGTCACAAAGTTTGAAGATGCAAAATATGTCTTCACTGCTATTTTCTTAATGATGCAGATAATGGGAGCCTCTGAGGTACTTTGCATCTTCTGTTACCAAAGAGTGGATTAAAATAGAAGTGCATCAAATAGATTGATCCTTCAGGGCTTTTTGGGGCTTTGTGTGTGCTGATTTCCTGTGGCAATATTTGACTGCTTCCAGGGAGTTGTTTGTAGAGACTTCAAACCAGCTGTAACATTAGACCAAGAGATCAAATAGCATCTTTCCCTTCCTAAGGTGAACTGGAATGTGATGAAACTGTGGATTTGGAGCACTCTTATAATAGCAAATGATGATAAATTAGTTTAAAGACAACCTTTGAACAGGGCTAGGATTTCAGTGAACTACCACAGAAACAGAAATAACTCATCTGCAATTACATTTGGCTGTGTGATGCACAATGGAGAAGTTACAAATGGTGTTATTTACCACAAGGCTATTTTTAAGTGCATGTACCAAGCCTGCAATGGAAAATTTATAGCTGAGTAGTACTACTTGGTGACTAAAGCTTGCATGCGCTATAGGAGGCTGTAGCATACCATGGATTTTTAATCTAGAAGAAAAAAAAAATTAAAAATAAGGAAAGGAAAAGTGTGCCTCATGTGCCCTCTCTTGCTATTTTTACTCTTACTAAGATGGACTTTGCCAATGTGAAAATATTAAGACTTGTCATCAGAATAAATTTTGAGCCAGCCAGCAAATAAATCATTACTTGAGGAGAAGCTATTTGTGTGTGTGTATGTGTGTGTGTTTTTCAGGAAAAAGCCAACATGCTTCCACACAAAGATGTGACACTATTCCTTCAGACAGCTTTCAGGACACAGAAAGAACAAATAGAAGTCACTGAATTACATGTTTGAGGCAGATTTTTGCAGGCATGGACAGCATGGGATCTGCATGCCAGCTCTCCCACCCTCAGATCAGAGGCTGCTGCGGAACCTGGGCTGTGGCTCTCAAGGCACATTGTCCTGCTGAGTGTCTGAACAGGGCCTTTTCCAGGGCATGTGATGTCATAGTGATAAAGCCTTATTTTGGCACACCTATTGTGCACATATATGCTGAAGATGCAATTGTACTGTATTTAGTTTAAAGATATTTCATTTGTCAAAAGAAATACGGGGAGCAATGAGATGTTAAATGCGTAGCAGGAGTGAAGAGATGAGAAACCCCAAACCCAACTATATGGTAATGAATATTTCCTGGGATGGTCCTGGTTACCTGAAGGTAATGGATTTGATTTTAAACTATCTAATTCTCCAAAGTACAGCTTTGTTTTGTAAAAGCTGTCTGTCTTTTACCTTTTTCTGACAGGAAAAGCAAATCCTTTAATTTTTTTTTTTCCTTTTACTTTCTTGCTGACTGATAAATACATCATGGTAGAGGACATTGGAATCACTGTAACTTCTATCCATTGATGGTGGCTGTAAGCTGACTACTCCAATAACAACATGAAAGTGTCAGACTTGTAGGAACTTGCCATTTCAGTGCATCCTTATCTGTAAAGGCCGGATTTATTACTAGGCCTATTTCTGTACCTTCTGTGGCTGGGTTGGAATAGTTGTCACTGAAGCTTTAATAGACTCACACATCAGACAAGCAGAAAGAAGAGGAGAGTGGCAAAAGCTTTTTAATACTTCATCAAAATTTTATTTCTTTGCTTTTAATAAAATCTAGTTAGGGAAATATATTTATAGGACTTATAGTATATTTATGTATTCTGAAATATAAAGGGAAAAGTCCCCCACACTTGCATAGCTCTAGCCAAAACACTGCTCTTCAGACACTTTTTTTGTTCTTCTGTTTTGGGTAGCATCTTACTGAATGAATAACAAACTGTGCTAACTCCCACAGTCTGTCACTCTGTACCACAGCCTCTTCTGTGCCTTGCTGGATCCAGCCTGTACCTTTGGCTTTTTCAAACTGCACTTTTCACTTTTGAGTGGAGTTGCTGATCCCTGTCTGGCATTTTCCTTGGCTTTGTGGGGCAGCTCTCCCCGATCCGCGCTGTCAGAACACACCGATGGCAATACCCACGGCACTGCTTTGTCAGGGCTGTCTGGCCTGGTCTGCTTTGCTCTCATCTCATCCCCCCTTTGGCTGCCAGGAGCACAGGAGGACAGGGTGTTCACAAAGGTCTCCATCTGACATTTCTAGGTGCCCTGTCAGGCAGAGAGATCCGCTCTTCCCTGTGCTTCCCACTCCTGCCTCTTGCTGCCTGCCAGCACGGGCCGCAGTCTGTTGGAGGGGTGCTCAGCTGCTCCCACTGAATCACACGTACAAAGTGTTGTGGGTGCACGTGGAGCAGTGAATCTCTCTGATGTTGTTGTTCCAGGCCTTAATTCCCAGTGACATGAACATTCTGCAGGCTCGCCCCTCATCTCAGCCATCTCTGAATCACCAAAGGCTGCAGTGTGCTGCTGAGTGAGCTCTTCTCCTCCCAAGATTTAAGTTCTACCAATATACAACCCTGAGTGGTCTTGAAAAACTCAGCATGTAAATGTAGAACAAATTATAAAGGTTCTTTTATAGGCACTTATGTCATGATGTTATTTATGATTAAACAGTCATGATGTTAATCAACATTTTGTATTTTGATCACTGAGAAAAGCAAAAATAAGCAAGTTATAGCTTGGGTTTTTTCCCTACCTTTTGCTTACATTTTTTAAAAAATTAGTGAAATAGTTCATTATTTGACTGCCCAGGAATTCATAAAATGATTTTAATTCAAAATATTAATTTTCTTTTAAATTTTGGTTATGACTATTAAATGTTTGCTTATAATAAATTTCAAAAGGCCTAAATTGCTTTCTAGAAAGATCTGCACATGAGCTTTGTACTTAAGTGAACGTGTCAGTCTGAGAGTGTTACCAGAGTCTCTGCAATTCTGATCTTGCCCTTTCTCAAGTTGTGTTGGAAAAGGTTAATTGTAAAATAAGGCAGGCTGGATGACCAAATTCAGCATTTCAGCAAGAATACCTGTGCTGGTTTTCAGTGGGGTTTTGATTTTAATTTTTTAAATTCTTTTGAAATTATATTTTAAGTACTTCATAATGAAATATTCATGCTTCATTTTATTTGACTTGTAATTTGGTCACATGCCTCTGGAGGAGAAGATTGCCAGGCATGACTGAGCTGTTGGATCTTCCTCAGTGTTGGTCCAATTCTGTTCTACAGATTTAATTGACTCCAGATTCTGTCTACTGAATGCACTAAATACAAATGTATTGTTTGCTTAAAATCCTGGAATGCAAATCAGACATAGGTCCCACTGACTCAATGGGATATCAACCCCAAGAGTTGTAGGACTGAACTAGTTGAACCTATTGTGCTTCAGGGAAGCAAAAGCAGTGTTAATGTCTTTCATATCAGAATTGCATAGAAAAATATGATCAGTCTCTCAGTTAAGCAGCAGCAGCTCTTCAAGTTTTCACTCCAGTTTTACTTCTATTGCACTTACACAAAAATCCCCATGGGTGGGGTGGGATAAAGCTCTGTGAAGACTGAGATTGAGCAAGCTCTTTTAGGTTTCTCTCTGTGTTTCCCAAATCCTTCACATAGGCATTTTCCTTTATGGATTAGTTTTGGTTTGCCTCATCCCAAGGAAGCCAGGCTGGAGCCAGGGAAGTGTATCAGGCAAGCCAGGGAAGTATATCAGGCAGTTTCTCTGGCTGGTGGGAAGGCACAGCCCTGGAATGCCCTGTGTGCTGCTCCGAGCTGCCCTGGCACGGGCGGCAGCGAGCTCAGAACCTGTCACACTGTGGGAGCTGCTCCTGGCTGAGCTGGCAGGCACAGGTCTCTCAAAAAGGCACAACTGAGGTATCTCATGTTGATCTGGAAATTAAAAAGGATTTACTTTGTAAAGTAGCTAAGCAGAATGGTCATATACTGAGTTATTCCTTTCCACAAGTTTGTAGAAACAAAATAAATTAACAGAAGGCACTTGTATTAAGTGGGAATGAGAACAATCAAATGAACATCTTTGCTGATGCCAAATACAGTTACAGATTGTCACTAGGTAAATTTTGCCCAAATTTGGCAAAAATATGACAATAATTTACAGTAAAAATCAGGGTTGCATTTAACTCTACTCTGATAGCAAAATCACTAAAGCCTCATAAAAATTCTTATGTAAAACCTCTAAAGTGTTCCTAACTACCTTCTGAAATAAGAGCACAAGCTTGTAATTTAGGTGATTGCTGAAAGGAATTTCTTTTAAGTATAGTATACAGCAAGGGTGTGAAATGGGTTCCTCAGTCAGAGTAGCTCTGATAACATACACTCTTAGGTTGTGAGCAAAAGTATTGTAATAAATAAAATAATTTGAGAATCTTTACTTGGGTGCTGTGGTAGTTGATAGGATGCACAATGGTCTTTTTATTTCTATTTCTATTTTCTTTTTATTTCTATGTCTTTTTATTTCTATTTCTTTATTGCTTTAAGGTCTAACAATTTCCTGAAGAATTAATTCAGTGTCAGGAACAATGCTGCAGTTACTGTGTGTTACAAGAGGATGAGAAGAGCTGCTGCTGCCCATTGCCCTCAGTTTCAGAGGGTTTCCGTAGGTTATTTGGGTAAAGCAGAAAAAGCTTCAGCCTGCTGTATTAATTCAGTTGTGGCTGAGAGCAGGGAGGAGTTAGCTGGGATCAGGTATTCACAGTAAAACCTTTCCTGGGAGAGGCAGGGCTTGGAGGACAACGTGTACAGGGTCTCATGTCTTGGAGAGGAGGCAGCTGGAAGCAAAAGTGCTTCTCCAGTTGTGGGGTAACTTGCTGCTCCAGAGCTTCCATGCCAAAGTCAGTTTTTCACAACAGTGCACTTCACAGACTTACTGCCCTGTGTCATACTGAACAGAAACAACCTCTCCTGAGGTAAAAGGGAAATTAAAGGATTAACTGGTAAGGGGACTTCCCCTCTCTAATTAAATAAATTACTTTTATTCTGGAATGGAATTCTGGCTGCATCTCGGCAATTCTGGTGATTGGCTAATCTACACCTGGTTTGGACAATTGAATTTAAGCACATTTCTGTGAAATTAAATTTTAAGTCTCTGCATTCCTCTGAAATTTGGCTTAGCTGTGCCTTGCTTTTCCCTTTTTGAAATTGTGAAAGAGGCATAAAGATTTAAATGTTATCAGGAAAGTATGGTTTAGGAAATAAAGGGTGTAATCTTTGCTCTAAAAAAACCCCCAACTGCTTGAAATCAATGAAATGAGAGGAGAAAAAAAAAAAAAACACACAAAAAAAAGAAAAGGAATGTTGGGAGGAGTCCAAATCCTCAAACCCCACAGACGTTCCACATCAGCAAATGCCTTTTGTTTTTGATGATGGTCTAAATTATGTACTGGGGGTAGACATAGCATATTTTCCACATAAATGCAGATGATGGCTGCATGACAAAAAGTAAACGTGTAAGTAGTGATGTTGTTGAGAGAGGTTGATAAAGGTCTAATGCCAGGTAACCAAAGAGAAATATTTAAAATGTGTAGATAATTGATGGGTCTCACTCCTTAGTCCTATATTCGTGCTATAGATACTATTGGAAGTAAGAAGCCACTGGCTAACTCTCACACATATTTCACGGAGGTTGTGATCCCCCTGGACTGGTGTGCGTTCCTAACTTACACAAACACAAGTGGTGTTTACCCATTAGGATTTTTCACATGCCTGAGCTTACTGAGATGCTGTAATGTTAAAAGCAGGCGCTCTGTTTTCCCTCACATGGGTGATGAGGTGGACAGCACCTGGCAGAAACCAGCTATGTGTGTACCCCCTGGAATTCAGTGTAAGGACAAGTCTCAGGTACAAGACACAGTCTAAACCATGCAGTTGTATGAGTGCCTGTGCCATGTATATGTTGTTTGGTGAAGAAATAGGAAAACACATTCTCTATTTTGACAGATATTAGATCATTCACACTATAAAGTTCTGGTCCGTTAGATAAAATTATCTGTAAAATGAGATCTCCTTCACTTGCTTTTTGTCATTAAGGAAAACTGTTCCATTAACATCAAAGATCAAATCAATCCCATTTTATTTATAATATACTAAATTTTGGCTTGTAGCTTAGTAGCTATATTCTGCTAATAGTATTTATAATTAAAATGATAACTGATTAAAGTTATTGTAGAAAAATTGATTGTAAGAGTTCATTGGGGATTTGAGGGGTTTTTTTTTATTTTGAGGGGTAGAAAATTTGGTGTCTTTTGAGTTCTTCAATGAGAGCATACCAGAAATTTCTGCTAAAATAATTTAGGAATGAGCAATAGAGTTACTTTATCATTTTGGTAATTACTAAAAATATAGAAATTGTATCTCTGTTACTTAGAATTAAAATAAGGAGAGGGTTGCCTGGGAACTTGAGAACTCATCCAGCTCCTCTATTATCTGGAGGCTGGATCAACTATACTACGTACTTCCTGGCAGATCTGGCTCTTCCTTAATGATTTGCAGTAATGGAAATTCCTTAGTGTTTGTAGCCAGGCAGTCCGTCCTGGTGCCTCTCTTATACCAGAAATGTTTTTTTCTAGCCCTCTTACCTGAATGTGCCTTACTGCTGTTCAAGGTCATTCTGTGGACGAGGAGAAAAGATTCTTTTATTTGTAGCAGGAACTTCAATATATTTATTTAAAGAGTTATTATTATCCTTCTGTGAATTAAGCACTATTCATTCTTCACTTAACATTTATCCCAGGATTATACTGAAATCTAGCATCTGTAGTGTAGGGGATATAACTGCACTTACTGTGAGATTGATTTGGAGTACTTTAATTGCACCTCTTAATTATACCTGCTTATTCCAGCAGGTAGCTGTGATGCCTCCAATGATTGTCATGCCAGAATGGGAAGAACATAAACTGTGTAGACTATCAAGAGCTTTTTACCTTTTGGACTGTGGTTGTGACTGCAGAATTTTGTTAACTTGGCATTTCTGTGCTACTCTGTACCATTACTCTGGATATTGTATTGCTGTTACAAGTTTTTTTTTTTGCATAATATTGAAACAAAGCAATGACTATAAAACCAGACATATTAATAGAATCAGTGTGAGATATGGGATTTTTTGTTGTTGTTGTTGTTTAAATGTAAAATTATAAGGAACATGTTAGGAGGCTGAAGGGGATTCAATTAAAAGATTGCAGCAAACATTAAGATTCGTTTGTAATGAATTGCAAGCACTAGGCAGACTTTTCTAGCTCTTACTGGTCTTGATTTCATTTCTTTTAGTAATGCTGCAATTCCAAAAGCTGGAAAATTTCATTTTTCTTTTTTTTTTTAATGCAGAGGAAATTGCAGCTTGAAGTTAGATGTTCTGAATTATTTTGAAAATTTGCATGTGTGTTTGGCTGCTTGATTGGTTTTGTTTTCTTTTTGTTTTCATCTGGGAATGAAAGGAGAATGATCCTAAAAATATATATATTATTGAAATAAGGGACCACAAATAGAGTATAAGATGACAGCAGAAAGATCTCCAACAGTGCTGTTTTGCAGAGTATCCTGGGAAGGGTTTTAACAGTGGAGACTTGATCAGCTTGAAAATTCATTTATTTGAAAAAACAAAAACAAGCCAAAAGAGTGGCAAAAAAACCCCTCTAGCTTGTTCCAAATGGGAAATGTGTGTTCAAACACTTTTTTTTTTTTCCTCCAAGCACAGGGCTAGAGATAGCCATGAATGGAATAAAGAAGAGAGGAGAAGGGTGAAGGGGACTGTCCATGCCACCCCCTGAAGGATGTGCTGAGCAGGACCTCCAGACCGAGTGCACCACATCACAGTCAAATACAGGCACCCCTCCTGCCCAGACATCACCTGGAGCACCAGCTGGGTGTAGACTGTACATTAGTACCTCTGATCATTTTTTAGATCCTCTGCAAATCACTCAGTGTTTAAAGCAGTCTTTTTTTAGATGTGAGATGGATTTCTGATAATTTAGTTCTAAGAGCAGTACAGCTACAAGCAAGTTCCTCATGTTCTCCTGCCTTTGAGACCAACCTGTGGTAGTGGTACACAATTCAGAGTTACTCATCAGTAAGGGCCAATAGCTTATTACCCACCATCTCTATGCTCTTATTCTTAATGTTTTAAGAGAAAACTTTTTTTTCTTTTTTTTTTTCCCTTCTGCTTTCTTTCCCCTGGAGGCATAGGCCAATAGCAAACAGAAAACATCTTTGACTTCCAGCCTATGCAAACTTTTGAAAACCTTATGAGCTTCACAGCTGTGGTATTCAGCTGCCTTTTATCTAATCCACTGTCATTTTGTGGTATCTCAGTGACCATGACTGTTTGCAAACACATTTTTCTCTTTTCTGTAGAGGTGGCATATTCTTCACATGAAGACCTGGATGCAAGTCATTCTCACACCAACGTGGGGATCATTAGTTTAGGGTGGGAGCGGGGCCGAACATCAACTTTGTACAGATATCGGATGTTGTGGATCATGGAGAAAGGAAACCCATTGATCTGAACGCTGTTAAGTGCCTGCTTGGATGTGTTCTTGAGATGCAGGAAGCCTATTGATCTCTGAACTCAATAGGTCAGCAATCCGTTATTGCAGGTCAGAGGGACAGCCTTCCTTTTAGATTTGTGATGCTTTTACCCAATGCACTGGAATGTTTTTTCATGGTGAATTTTTAAATGATGATTCCAAAGAATCATCTCTTTTCAGTCTTTCCTGTTTGTGGCCATTTTTCCTTGCTATTATGTTGCATATATATAGAGAGAGATAGATGATATACATAGCTTTAGATATATAGTTGATATAGATATATAGACATAGCTATAGATATAGATGATCTAGATAGATCTATATAGATATAGATATAGATATAGATAGATAGATATAGAGGACCAATGCAGCTGAATTTGTATAATTAATCTTAGACCTGAATAATGCAAAGAACTGTGAGCCTGTAGATAAACACAAAGGTAAAAGAACGTGTTGACCCAAACACCAGCAAAGCTGCTGCCTAATTTCTGCATTTTAAAAGTATAAGCTAAATTAATAAGCTAACATGATTGTGAAACATTTAAATTGAGTTATGTGGCAAAAATAATTTCTTCTTTGAAAACAAGAACATTGCTAGCAGAAATTCAAGTTGCCATTATTAAAATAATGCAATTTCAAGAATATAATTAAAAAACTAAGTTTTGAGTTGTTGAATTAATGCAATTTTAGCAAAGTAATTAAAGTTAAAGCAGAAAATTACTGTTTTGGCATTGTATCAAGCTACAGTTTTAGGTGGTATTATCCTAAACATGTGAATAACAAGTAGATACTTAAATGAAGCATGTGCCAATAAATTAAGAGACTTTCATGAGTAGAATTTTTTATGGTGACTAATTTTAAAAAAATATATAGAATACAGTCAGGAAAATATAACCATGGAAGTTAAACCAACAACAAAACCCTTTGGTATTGTAATGAATATAGAATTTACTGGTGCCATCTACTGTTGGCAAAATAGAGATGACAGAAAGATGTTTAAAAAGTGGTGAAAATAAGCATAAGAAAAGAGAGGTCAAATAATTTAATTCCTTAATACCAAACTGAAGAAAAACATGATAGAAAGGTCAGATTAGTTTTTCATGTTTCTGACCAAGGAAAAAAAAAGAAATAGAAAGAAATAAGTGAGACTGTATTTGAAAATGTCAGACTTTTTTAATCCCTCAAATTCTATGATTGTTCACCTAGGAAAGCCAGAACCAGATATATGCAATTTAACTATTTTGGGATTGGAGTTTGTCCTGACAACTTTATCCTGTTTTTCTCTAGCTTTTAAATCTAATGGGCTCAGTCAAACAAGATTGTTTGTACAAACAAGATGTTGTTTAATTAATGTTAGTGTTGAAATGCCATACTAAAACATGACTGTGAGGAATGTTCTTCCCCCCCACCCCCTTTCCCCACTTGTCAGGAACAAATTTCCTTCTTTGGCTTCTAAAGAAGTAGTTAAATGTTGGAGTAGTTTGAAAAGTTTCAGCAAAAATAGCACAGAGATCAAAAGGATAACTGCAATTGAAATAATTCAGGTTTTTAGTAATGAAAACAACTGTAAAGGACAAGTCTCTCAGCATAAGAAAACATGTTAGGAATTTAAGAAATTCAACTGCTTGTGCTTTCCAAGTGAGCTTGAAGCAGTGACAGAGGCAAGCACAAGATGTCTGCTTGTGTACAGAGAACTTTGAGCACTCTCCTGCTGGAGATTTAATGTCTCTCATTATGGGCTGGGCTGGGTGGCTTTTTCCTTTTAAAAGTAAACCCTGTTTTCATTGAAATCAACATCAAAGGTCTTGATTACTTTAGCCAAGGTAGAATTTCATCCATAACTGACCCTGAAATAAGAAACTTGTCCATCTCCTGGACAGAACCATGCTCTGGATTGTTAGGTGTTTTTTCCTTCCAGTGTACCTTTGGAACATGAGATTACTCTTAATGTGACTAGGACTTCATTTAAAGTTCAAAGTCAAGTAGGTGACCACTCTGTCAGTAGCCAGATTGAAATATTAATTTAGAGGTCAAATATTTTTCCTTCATATCGCTAGGACCTTGCCTGTAATACTCAAGAAGACTTTAAACACTACTGATGAAAAATACCACCCAGCAACACACAGGTAATGCATTGGATCTGTTTCAGGAAAACCTTATAAACTTCTTTTTATTTCAGGTGGGAAAAAAAAAGCAAAAAACCAAAATGTAAACTTGCACTCCTAAAGTTCATACATGACTTAAATTCAGGATAGCTCCCCAGCAAAACAGAATCTCAAGTATGAACTGTTGCTCAAGCTCCTTTGGAGATTGTAGGTGAGAATGAAGCAGCTCTGGTTGCTTATCTGGGAAGCTGTGTCTGGAGCTAAGAACCACTGGGTGTTTCCTGTTCGTGGGATCCTGGGCCTGAGGCAGGATTTGAAGTGCTCCAGACTGACTCAAGGCATATGCAGTGGTCACCCACTTGGTTAGAGATGGTACAGATGAGCTGCAGGTACCAGTGTCCTCCACTGGTTATAGAAAGTGTCTGATAAAAGCTTCCCACATAAAGGGATTCAAGCCAGTGTTTCAGACTCCAGAGCTGTGGTGTACCTTCTCGGGGTGAGGAGCATCATTCTGCTGTTTCTCCAGCTGTCTGCTGACCATGGCTGTGGTGCAGCCTAGGGAATGAGGTCATGGCATTTGGGTCAGGACAGAGACACCTTTCTTGACGTCCCCAGACTGCTTATACATTTCATGTTCTGCAGCCATTTGGTTACCAACACCACCCGGCAGGGAGTAAAGCCCCTGCAGAGCCGCTGCCATCGGGCCACGTCCAGCTGGTCTGGTCCTGTGCTCTGTCATTGTCCGGGGTCATGGTGGTGGCTGGTGACACACAAGCTGTGCTGGCCTGCCAGAAGGTGCTTGGGTATGAGTAGATGTTGGTACACTTGCAATAATATCTGTACAGTCTTACTTTTAATGTACCTGGTGCAGAGTTGCTCCTCTCCTGCCTGAAAAGCCAGACAGAGGGATTTGCCCACTTCCTTATGCTGCCACTGGATGCATCACTGGAGGACAGGATGTAGGGATTTAGGAAGAAGGGATCCTGCACATGGGGAGAGAAGGAAATTGGAGGCTTGAGAACACTTAGAGACAAGGAAGTCCAAAATCCCTCTCTATACATAGACAGCAGTGAGATTCGAGGTTCCTGTGATTCACCTTGAATGATTTTTGCAACTTTGCTTCATTTCATGCAGAAACAAACTTCATACATGGAGTGAATCAAACTGGAAGGTAGGAAGAGAAGGGACTGCCCTCTGTTTGAAAAAGTTCAGTGCTGCTGTGAAGGACTGGACTATAGCAATGCCACTGAACTCCTGTATGGTTTTACTCAATTTGTTTAAATATGAATTTTCACAGAAAATAGAAGCTGGGATTGGAGTTACAGACATGCTGAGCACGCAGAATTGACAGAGGAGTTGAATGCTTTGGATATGTAAAGTCCAAGTAATATGAAGAGTTCTAGAAAATAACAGATTGTATTCCTTGCTAATTGGGCACCAAATCACTAAATATGTGCTAATTCTTTTCTGTCTTGAATATCTTAATCTTAAAATTTCAGATAATATAATTCTCTTCCTAGAAGGAGTCTGATGAAAATGAACTAATATTTCTGATGTTTGAGACCACATCAAGGAATACTAGAAAAATTCCACTAGCAAATTAATTGCTTCTGTTTGCAGAGCATGTCTAAATGGGACATGGTAAACTAAAGCATATGGTCACACACTGAACACTGAGGATAAAGCCAGGTTTTAAGTATCTGTTCACTGAATTAACTTTGCCATCCATCTTTTACATTAAAATGGACAAAGGTCTTGCAGAAAAGTTTGGATAAGGTCATGCAGATGAGAATGACATCATATTGCAGACACACGGAGGGCTATCCCTTAAGTGTGGCTTTCTGTAAGTTTTTTTTAACATTTATTGAGATATAGCTGAGGTTGCTGTAAGCAACTTCAGTTTTTTAATATATCCTGGCCTTTTGCTTTTACAACCCCTACCCATTTAGTTTATGTGTGTTCTATGTTGCAGCTCCTTTGCAAACAGTGTTCTCTGTTAACTGCTGATTCAAGAGTTAATTAATACAGATCAATGTATGTCGACTGAAATTGCATCTTAAAATGACTCAAGACAAACTTAGGGAAAAAATGAAAAATCTTACACTAAATATGTTTTCCTTACCCAGATAATTGATGATAAGACATATTTTAAGTCTGTGTCAGAGTACAAATCACCGCATAGATGTCTCTCTACTGTGAAATTGCTCAGCCCATCCAAGGTCTCCACTACTTAAAATATTGAGTATTAAATATATTTTCACCTGTGTGTAAAATCTGAATAACAACATTATTCTTGCTACTTTTCAAGGTTTTTCCACAGATTGATTAACTCCCATCTAGGACTTTGGTAATGCAGATAAAACAACTGGATTAATCTTTTTGCTGTGAATGCTTTAGTTTTAATATATGTAGGAACAAAAGCTTTTCTGTGCTGTATGTGTACGGTTTTGTTTGAACATTGCTAGCATTAGCTATTGTTCAGGTTTTCTTAGTGTTAGATTAATGCTGCAGCACTGCTGTAAAGCTGTGGTGGTGCAAAGGCACAGCACTGATCTGTGTGTATGGGTGGGAACAGGCTTCCTTTTTGGTTTTTTTTGGTGTGTATGTGTTTATTTGTATTTTTGAGGGGGTTTTATTTGATTTTTTTTTTCCTATTCTGGGGTGCATTTTGTTTTGTTTTGTTTTATTTTGGTTTTGTGTTAAAGCTTTAGGATTAGCCAATCTATCGTCTGCTGCAGAAGTACTTGTTTGTCCTTGGGCAGATGAGAGGTGTTTCAGAAGCGTATTGTACAGACTCTGAATAAGTGATTTGTGCCAATGTCTTCCCTTCAAAGTAGATGGCTCCCAGCCTTGATTGAAGTGAAAAGTGATTTCTACTGTATGACTCAATGATTTGATAGCATCGCTAAACCTGGATGGGTCAGGGGGAGAAGTCTGTGTGAAGGTTAAAACTTGGCATCAATCCACGTTAAAGTCTCCAGCAGATACCCTTAAATGAGCAGGGTGACTGCAGGTGCACTGCTCTGAGAGCACTGCTTTGTCCCTGGGCAAAGTTCAGGTTTACACTATTTTAAAAAACATTTGGAATTGCTTAGTGGTTTAGTACTTAATCACTCCTTGTTGGTAATGAAAACTCTCAGATGTAATATATTACTAGACTTCACTTTTGAGATGTTTCCATACAAACTTCATAATGATGTGTGAGCCAGATGGGTAGAATTGGAAAATTAAGTCATTTTTACCCTAATTAAGGTAAAAGTACTTTGCCAACAGGTACACTAACCAAGCACATCAGAGTAATGCATGGGTTTGCATCAGTTTGTGAATCTAAATTATGGCTTTATTATTTTATAACACTGGTAGAAATCTATTCTAGATCCAGCTCATCTAAATAGCAATAATTTATGTCCCTTCTTTTCCTGTCCAGAGAGGGTTCCTTAGCTGTTCTGGTGATTGCATCTGGCTTCACATTTAAATAGCAATCATTTTTCCCACGTGTGAAAAGTCTGGAAACTGTCAATTTTAAGTTATTATAGTAGATATGCATATTTAAAACTCTGGAATGTAGCTTTCTCAAATGATTTCTATTCTGGTTTAACTTATGTGAAATAATTTAAAATCAAAATATCTAGGTTTCATTTTAGTGTATGGTTTCAGTATGGTTTTTTAAGGCTTTGCATTTGAGTTTCAGATCCCATCAGAAGATAAACTTGATAACACTTCTAGCCTTCTGGTTCAGGGAGCCTTTTGTTGCAGAATGCTTCCTTGGTTTTTGTTAAGCAATATTCCTTTCTCAATCAATAGAAATTTGTTCTGGTGGGATGGGAGAGGAAAAGATCAATTTAAGCTTTAGAATATGTTGTTGTTGTTTTTAGTTAAAGGCAAAGTGATTTTTGGTGAACAAGCTGTTCCTTGCAGTGACCACTTTCCGGTGGCTTGGCTGTCAGTGTATTTTCCAACAGCAAAGTGACACTGCCATGAGGAGATTTGTCAGATTGGACAATAATTAGCATCACTGGAGGCTTAGCAGAAAGCTCAAGGTCGAACTGTTTCCTTGCACTATTTCTTTTTTTCCTCTTCCAGGGGTGTGATCCTTGCAGAGAGGGGTTGAGGCATTCCTGGGGTTAAATGGGGAAGGATAGATTTTTGCACTTTTCTAGATAATTAGAGGCCTTTAGTCTCTGAAGTTCTCATTCTGCAGCTTTCATGAGCATTGATTTTTCACTGGAAAAAAATTGGAGAAGGGAGAGAGAGAAAGCAGAGGAGGCTGCAGGACACTTTATTTATGAGAACTTAAGCTAAAATCTAAAACATATGCAAAGAGAAAATATGCTTACTGGACTTTGCATTTTTTGAGTGTTTGTTTTCCTCAGAAGACAAGCCTGCCACTGGGTTGTTTTTTGCAGTGTCCAGTCAGCAGAGTCCCAGCCATGAAACAGCAGTGACCTTGCCAGTGCAGGGATATTTCTTTAGCAGTGTTTGAGCACTGTTCAGATCCTTCTCTCTCTGTGATCATGCTCAGGTTAGTGATTTTATATTATTTTTTTCTTTTGAGAGCTTAATGCTGCATTTTTAAAAAGAGAAAATGTAAATGAAGATACTAGATTGAAGAGATATATTTTCAACTCCTCAATTTAAAAATGTTACTTTAAATGCAAAGACTGAAATTAAGCATGTTAATCTTTTCTTAGAGTCAAGATTTCCTCACTCTTCACTGCCAGAATAATAGCAGAGCTGTTCCCACCATTGCTGTCTCATGATGTGTAAAGAAAGCAGGTGATATTGCAAGTAATTGTGTTGGTCTGGAAAATTATTTATTCAAATGTAATTTAAAAAGCTTTAGGATAAAGAACTAACCTATTATTCTATGATATTAACTACCCTCTTAAAAACCATCTATTTCTGGAGTCATCTTGGTAAAGAGTCTTGGCAGTTTCTGCCTTGATCATGAATTCTCATGAGTGGTCTATTTACTACATACAGGGTTAATTTTTTAAAAGTACTGATAAAAAATGATCAGCCACTGATTATGCTTTTTCTTTTTTTAAAGTAGGATACTGTAATAAAACAATGAAATACAGTCAATGCTGTTGTTGCTTATTGGTGAGATGACCAAAGGAAAGATCAAATAATCAATTAGAGCATCTTATGACATATAACTCTTAAATCTAGCTCTTTGTTTGGAGCGTTCTCATTTATTGGCAAGCAGAAGCATTTGGAAGCAGATCAGGCCACTGCTCCCCCCTGCCCTTTTTGACTGTGAGGAAGCTGTTTGCAATTCTTTTTTCAAAGAAAAATCAGATGAGCTCAGTTTTATATGTGGACTGGTAGTTCTGGGCTCCCATCAAACATGATCTTCTCCAAGTGTGGATTACTTACACACGCTCAAAATTTAGTGTATAGAAAAATTGCAGCATTTACTGCCAGGGGGTTCCTGGTGCCAGTGGTTAGGGAGCTGTGGGTGGGGAGCAGGATCAGACCCAGAGAAAGGAGCAGCAATCAGACCCAGCCAAGAATGGATGGGAGAGGCTGTGGAGACAGGGGTGGGCCAGGACAGGGGTGTCTGGTTTGGCTGGGTGTGATTTGCAAGCTGGCATCTTAATTCCTGCCACTGATAAATGAAATGGGAGATAATGGGTAGTATTAACTCTGGCAAACTCAGAGCCGTTCGCTGACATGGTGCACCACTAAAGCTTAAGATGAGTTTTAGGAACTGAGGCCAACTCCATACAACAGCATTTTACCTGTTATGGAAATTACTGACAGTAAATGTGCCCACTGGCTCACAAATGTGCAGTCTTGTAACTGTCTCTTCTCTGAGAAGAGACACTTCAGGGATGTCACAGAGGAGGGTGGGCTTTGGAGGGCACCTGAATGAGAGATCCACAGCTGTATCCCTTCAGCAGCTCTGGTAGTGACTGTGCTGAACGTGGACAGGAGGTTTCCTTTTTGCTGGTCAAGTAACAAAGCTCACAGTTGGTTTCCAGCTGTGCTAAGTAGGAAAGAAGAGGATTATGTGCTCTTGCTCTCTCAGAAGAGCTGAGTGCTAAGTCTGTACACTTCAATTTGTATTCAAAGTCGAAGAAAGTGTTACAGTGCTTTTTCAGGTTTGAATGTTTATTTCAGAAAGTTTATTACAAGCTTTTGATAATCTGTGCAAGCTCTTTAAACTGTGTATTTGTCTAAATAGCATCATTTTAGTCTCTATACATCATTGATTTCTAAATACAGAACCACTTGACTAAAACAACGGGGGGAAAAAGCTCTTATTTAGTAATTTATAATTTGTGCTTTCCTATTTTGAGCTCCACAGTGTTTTCTAAAAGCTAGGATATGGAATTACTGTAAGTGTTCTGTATTGTCTTGCTGAGCTCTGTGATTCATGTCAGAGTCTCAGAGAGCTTGCTTTAAGAAAACCTGTGGTTAGTCTCTTCCTTAATATTGCTGTACTTGAGTAGACTTGTATCTCATCCAGCAGTTCTTTCACAGAACAGGCCAGAACACAGTCTGTGCTTCTTCCTGTGCAACAGGAAAAAAACCAACAGTGTCTGAAAGTTGACTGGACTACAAGGCAGAAACTGGCTGGAAGAATTTGATTTACAATGAAAATTTGTGCTCTGAGGAGCAGTGGCATCTCAGTGTGCTTGATGGAATCTGCTTTATGTCTCTCAGGTTGTCTAACAAAGAAAACAGTCCATAAGTTACATTATTGTGCAAAATGTGAAGTAAGAGTAGTGAAAATAAATTAAATAGATAAAAAAATCTAGTCTAATAGTTATAATAACATTGACAGTTGCTTTAAAAATATACAAAACTGACTTTTCTAGTTCTAAGTGTATTACAAATGTACTTTGTCATTAGTTTGAGTTGCAAAGAGAATAACATTATACTGTTACTGAAATGCTTCTCATCACTGGACAGATCTTCATCTTCATGCAGTGTTCTTCAAATTATTCTAAATATAATGCTGCAATGTCTCTTTATTTATTCCTTTATCTCATCTCAGTCCACTGGAATTTGTGGCCCAAGCTGTGTAATGGTAAAGTTGGTCTTTTGATTTATTGCTCAATGCCTCCTTGCTGGCATGCTGAACTTATGGGCATGATTCCCTTTTGAATCCTGCTGGGAACAGAGTTCAAGAGCTGCACTGTTTGTCTAAAATATCCTAATTGCAGAGAGGTCATTGTTCACAGGTTTGGCTGTGTGCAGTCCCTCCCACTGGTCAGACCCCAGCTCTAACAGGGTCTGTCCTGCTGGCTGTGAATGGATTTGGTCTTATGCTTCTTCAGAGACCTTTCAGGTGATTTCCCTGTCCTCATAGGAAACCATATCAGTTTATAAAAACCCCAAACAACTCTAGGATTCATTGAAGAGATTAGATGAGGGCAGGGGGGATGTCATATTCACCTGCCTGCTCTGCCAGTCTGCTCTTTGTTCAAGGACATTTTGCCTCAGCAGAATCCCTGTCAACCCTTAGGGCGGGGCTGTTTTGTCTCACTGAGACCATGATCTGCCTTATTGCTTTGAGCAGATGCTTACAAAAGCTGTGTAACATGGCCTAGGTGAGAGCTGTGGGCAGTATTTTTTCCAGAGGAGTGTATCCTTTGCAGAATGATTGACAGTCTTTGATTCTGGTGTTAGGATGAGCATTTCCAGAATGGCAGTAGATGGATCTTAGTTTGTGCACACAACTCTCTTTTGGTTTTTCATCACTGTGGTTTGTCAGGCTCATTGTTGTAACACATGGCAGTTCTTGGGAAAGAAAGAAGTTATTTGTTTTAAGCTTGGGAAATGTAATTTATTATTCTAATTTTATTTTTATGAGTTGGTAGATAAAATTGCATCACTGTTCTTACCTATTTTTCTTTTGGCTCTGGAAATGTGATATGTACAAGATGTCATAAAATTAGTGTGTCAATATAATTGTGATAGGTAGTAGTGTGCTGTTTCACCTCAAAATGACAAAGCATTTATGGTGCTCCAAAACCCCTGCTATAAGTGTTCTGTGCATTGGCTCCACATATTAGCTGGTGGGAGACTTAGGTTTTGGGTTAGGTTTTTTTTTTAGTTGCTTTTCTTAGTGCATATATGCTAAGAGCACTCTCATCCCAGGAAGTTGTGCATATTAATTTATAAAGGTTTAACTCCTGTGGGTCAGGAGTTCCCTCAGCTGCAACCTGTTGTGAAATACAGTCTGCTAGGAAAGCACACTTCTTTCACATTGTTTCTATATCCACTTTTGGTGCCTGTTGGAGGCAGGATCTCAGGTGATGTGGATCTTTATAAGAATGTCTGTACTGAGCCAGAGTCCCTTTTATCTTACATTCTTATGATGTTCAGGGTGGAGGAATACGATAGGCAAAATCTCAACTCAGAATATGCTAACAAAGTTTTCTATAAAATCATCTCACAATGAAGCAGATATTCTTCCTATGATATTTGAATCCATTAAAGATGAATAGTACAGCTTTTGTTGAACATTAGAGAGTGTTCAAGTAATATAAAAGCAGGAGACCTTTTGGCCTCAGAGTCATTGGAGAGATAATTACTGTAATTGTACTGCACTGTTTCTTTTCATCACAGCTTGATGCATACACTGTGTATTTTGCTTAATATTTGTATAAAACCTGTAATCTTAAATAGCACATGCTGTTCTTTGCTGCATGAAGGTCTACAGTCTGTTTCAAAGGAAAAAAATTGATGTGCTTCATGGTTGGAGAGATGCAGTGTGAGCAGTGACAGCAGACAAAGATGGATCAGAGCTACCAATCGTTACCATTAGGGAAGTGTTGATGAAAGCTCTCCTGCTTTGTAAAAACCCGATGGGTCAGCTTCAAAAGTTCTAACACTTTGGCTAATAATTTAGATTAGTCATACAAGTCTAGCTCTTCCTTTTCCTTGAGTCTTTCTGCCTGGATGCTGACAACACTATTTTCAAATGGAGGAGAGAGAGCCAGAAGGAAAAGCAGATACCTACTTCAGTAGCTTTTCATAGCACAGGGAGTAGCTTTGGGCCAGGAGAAAAGAGAACATGATTTGGTAGCTGTTGGCCCAAGTGTGAAAGCTTCAGGTGTGAAAGGTTCCCTGCTTCCTTTCCCTTAAGAGACTCACTCTGCCAGTGGCAATGAAGAGCCACCTGTTTTCTGGCAGCTGTCCTGGAAGTCATTCATCGGGCTGAAGAACTGAGCTTTCTGTACTCAAGCTTGAGCATGCAGTTGTAGAACTTAGTGCTGCCTTCCTTTTCCATGGCAGCCTTCTCAGGAGATCAATAGTGGTATCTTAGTCCTTCAGGGACAAAGCTGATCAGAGGGTTTGGGTCTTGATTTTATACCATTTCCTGACCTTCAAGTGTGTCAAGAGTTGCTTGAAGAAAAATTAATTCCTAGAAATGTCTGCATTCAGTTTTGCTCATCTTTCCACAAGAGAACCAGAACAGATTTCCCAAAGTAGATAAACAGGTAGTCTAAAAGATAATCTCTTGGCACTGCTTTTTCTTACATTTTGCAATCCAGTAGGGAGGGCTAATCTTTTGGCCTTCAGTTCCCCTTCTGCCCTCCCAATGAATGACGGAGAAGAAAGAATAAGGCACAGATCTAAGCTGATTTGCCAAGAGATTTTTTGATTTTGTTGGCTTTTTTTTCCCCTTCTACAGGGGCAAAAGCCACCCATCTGAATTGGGAGATTAAGTGGAAACATCTAAGTAGTGGAATTTCGAGGAGTGTGAATGTACTCTTAAAAGGACTGTGAGTATAGCTGCCCCAGAAAAGCCATAGCCACTCCTTGGGAAGCTGGAACTTAAGGAAGAAGACTTTCTTTCACATGTGGAAATCCAAACCAGTATCTGGGTGTTTCCACGAAGTACAGGTACCACTGTGAGTTTCTGTGCCCTTATGTCTGCAGCTGCAGATTACAATGTTTTAGTCCTGGTTCAGATGACAATGTTTTATCCCTGCTTCTTTTTTCCCATGATTAAAGGGAAAAAACCTAATACAGAGGAAGAAGTGCCCTCTTGATAACAACACATTTATTAACCTACTGTCCTGCCTGCTTCAACCCCCAGAGACAAAATCTTCCCTATATTTTGTAAGGCTATGGAATTTATCTTTCCTAGTAATGGTCTGATGTACATGACTGTCTGAAAAGGGTTTATCCCTTGTTTTTTGCTTGTTTGTCCTTTTTTTTGTTAACCCTTTCCAGACTGCAAATCAAAAATGTAACTTCAGCTTCCATGTCTCTATGTTAAAAAAAAAGCTTCAAATCCAAATTTTTGTTACTTAATACCAAGGTAGATAAAAGCCTGAAAGGTCATGAAACACTGTGCCCTTGCTTTCATAGTGATCTTGATCTAACTTGTGCTCAGCGTATGGTTTCTGCTCTTTTTAAATTAAAAACAAACAAACAAACAAACAAAAAAACCCAAAAAACTCTTTAAGAGGAGTGAGATACAGCTGTGTCAGTATGTTTCACACAGTCCTCTGCATCCCCTCTTCCAGAGGTTTATTTGTGAAAGTGATACATGGGCACTGAAATTAGATGCCTTGGAAAATCCCAGCTCTCAGAGCCAGAGCAGAAAATTGTGCTGAAAGCTTGAGACTAACCAGAATCCATCACCAGTTTTTTGTGAGCTTTTTCATTTCTTTTTTTCTTTTCTGTCAGAATCCTCAGAAAGGACTAAGTGTTGAGTGGCAAGTCTGGGGCAGTTCCCAAAGCAAAAAAAAGAGGGAGTATCACTTTGCAAGCAGTTTCTGGAATACCTCCAGACTTTACAAGCTATATAGCTCCTAATCCACCCTTCCTGGACTTGGTCTTTGCAATGAGCAAGGAACTTTCAGTCTGGGAAATGACAGCCAGCTATAGCTTTGGACTAAAGGAGAAAAATAGGCATTGTCCAGAGGGGGAAACTAGTGGAGCTGTTCAAGAATCTTGCTGCAAAGTTGTTTCTGGAGTAGAAACCATGAAACATGGATGTTGGATCCTAATGATGTAGGATCTTTGAGCATCTTTGGATAAAGCCATGAAAAGCAATTTATAGATTCCCTCTAGAAATACCTCCAAAGCATGTGCAGTTGTTAGATTCCCATTCAATGTCCACATCTGCAGTACACAGGTGATTTTATTAATTTAGGACATTGGCTTTTCTTTGCGAAATAGAAATATTTCATTTTATCTTAAAAATATTTCTAAATATTGAGAAGTCTCCTGGGTTACAGAAATATTAAAGTCAGTGTTTAGAAAAATAGAAGATGGAAATGTGTGCTGCTGATCATTCCCTTCAGAGACAGCAAAAAACCTATATGCTCTTTTATGCAGTATCATGATTTGTGACTCAAAACAGACCTGGTGCAGTAAGGGCTATACTAGGAAGCCTGGATGGAATATGGAGTCTCATTTAGTAGAAACTGATTTTGGGAGGATGTTAGCTGATCTTGAAAGACTGTCATTAAAGATATGTCTGTGCCAGAAAAATCATCTGGGAACCATGATTTCATTTGCAAGTGTGCTTCAGTGACTTGGTGTTCACGTTAATCTTCTTCAGTAATTTCTCCATACTGCATCATGTCGCCCTACTGGCAGAAGTCAAGATCCTAAATTTCATTAATTTAAAAGGGATTCACCTGTTTAGCTGGTGAATGATCCTTAACCATGTACTATCAGGAATAGCAAAGTGAAATAGTTTGGGAACTGGATAGCTAATAGAGAAGGTATAATATTCCTTGAATCTCAAAGGACCATTGTCATCTCTCATGAATAACTGCTTTGCTCCTCCTAGGACAGCCAGTGAGCACGGCAGACTCTGTGGAAAGAAATTGGAAGATACATAATAGTACCTTGCAGCTGAAAAAAATCAGCACCTTTTGTGGACTAGGTAGCAGTACCAAGGGGAAAATTCACCTCAAGGATTACAGGGTCAATGGTGTGGAGAAAAATCTGTTCCTAGAATATCCTTATCCATTGTATATTTTTTTCCCCCCTTCTTTTTCTCTCTTCTTTTTTTTTTTTTTTTTCCTTGATACCAGTTATGAAACACCTTGTAGTCTCTTCAAGCGTCACAACTTGTCTGAGGAGGTGATAAATGATGTCTTGCAGATTGGATAAGTTGCTGCTATATATCTTCACAGAGCTCTTCAGAGCCGGATAAAATACGTGAAGGAAGCAAGAGAAGCAATATTCCTGCCTTTTTGCCAAATGCTGGTTTGCATAAGAGGAGGATTTTAAACATACTTCTTTCTTCATTAGGATGTTTCAAGTTATCAAATTCAGCTCTCAGGTTATAGCAACTCAAACCAGCTTGAAAGGGTGGTCACTTTGCAGAATTTCATAGCAAAACTGGAAAACCTGGCTAATCTTCTGTTGAAGTCAAAGCATGACTGTGAATTTATTGTCTTCAGTATCTTAGTACTTGCATGTTTTGGTTCTATTGCTGCCTTTGGTGCATTTTTCTTACATTCACTAAAATGATCATTTTAAGTAGGTCTATGTTTAGCCTATTAAGGGAAGAGAATCTGCCTAAAAGGTTAATACATCCCAGTGGAAACCATTCTGGCAGAGTTAGCTGCCAGATGAAGCATACATTCTCTTTGGTCATAAACTAAAGCATTGATAATTTTGGTCATTTGTTGAGTTGGAAGCCTTCTTGGATGAGACCTAGAATGACACTTGTACTTTGGAAAAGTGCTCCTAGTAGCCATAACCAAAATTTTCCTCAGTGATAAATATTTATGTTTCCTTTCAAGAATAAACATTAAGAGCATTAGTATTGTTGCTGTTACAATGAAGGTGTGGAAAATGTATGTCCTCTAATGAGATCTGCTTATTGAAATGTCATGGTGTACTGAAAACATTAATATGGGCTTTTGCCAGGTAATTTATGATGGTTAGTTGGTGGCAGATTTGAGCAGGTGTGTTTTCCAATGGTCAGAATTAAATAAAAACGTCATTCTTAATTCTGAACAGTCTATATTTAAAGAGTCATTACATTTCATACACTGGAGTTGATAATGCAGCAAAAATCCTCTTTAGGTAATTATCATAGAATCATTAAAATAAAGAACATGCAAATTTCCCTCTCATCTGCCTCTGCTTTTCCCTTTCCTTTTCCTCCCTTAACTTCAAAATGCATTTTCTTGGTCATCACAGAGAATATTTTCCAGGTTTAAAAATGTAATTTTCTATCAGAAGTTTTCATTATATTGAATTGGAGGCCTGGCGTGCCTGTGATCTGTGATAAGAGACACTAAGGAAAAACACCAGGTAGGCATAACTCCTCTGTAATTGAGGAAAGCAGAGTGAAATAATGGTTATAAAAGTTGTACCAGAAGATTAATTTCCAGGGGTGCTTATTATTATGAGAAGGATGTGAGAGTTATTATTATGATGGAAAGCTGCCATCCATTTTAATGGATCTGGACAAAGTATTAAAGAGCATAGGAAGAAAAGCAAGTAGTTTACTGTTGGGTTAGGGTAGATGTTTTAATCTGTTATTTTGTGAAGCTTTGACTGCTGACAAAGACTTCCAATTAGAAAGAATGTGGATTTGCCAACACTATTCGCACAAGAAAAAAAAAGTTTGTTTCCTCAGAGGAAAAAACCTTCAGAGGTTTTCTGATAATTTGGCCTTTTTTTGGTGCTAAGATATTAATGAGGATTAGTGGCTCATTTCCATTCATCTCCCAAGGGGAAATAAGACTTTTGCAGTCATAGGATCTCTGAATGCAGGTAGTGGGATACAGGTGATAGTTTTAATATCAATTGTCCAATTTAAACCAGATTTGACAGAAAAATGAAATTCCATTGATAGTGGTACTGAAGGCTTCGGAAAAGGGAGAGTCAGGTGTAGTTCAGCTTGAGCACAGGAATATTAGACACTGGAGAATTCACATGGGAAGGAGCTGGTGGAAAGGACTCATGGTGGATTGGTGCACTTACCAATGCTTTTCATATTCTGTTTCTTGTAAATAAAAGGCTGTCAAATGCATATAAGAACAACCTCATCAGCTTTTCTTTTGTTCCTGTGTCTGATCTAGTTCTAGGAGGATTCACACTGGCATAAGGGGCCAGTAATAGAGCTGCGTGCAGCATCATGTTCTGCTTAGTTTCTTTCAGAACATAACTTTGTTTCTAACATTGCTTCTGATGTTTGTAAATATCACTCCTATTGTTTGTATATTTTTTGAGGAAAAAAATAGGAACTCATTTTTCAAAATGCTTATTTGACTTATGGCTCATGTGATAAAGTCAAGGCAAGAAACACCTTTTACCTTAACATTGTCCCTAAAAGTTTTTAAAAAGCTGTGTCCTTTTTAAAGTATCTTGGGAGCCTTGCTCCTGCCTGAGAGCAGGTTGATTCCACAGTATGCACTGCCTCATCTTCCATCCCTCTCAGTTCTTGCAGTAGGGAAGACAGGCAAATTCCAAGAAAATCCCACCTAGGGAACACTCGATGATTTCACAGCTTTGATGCAGTTGATGAGGGCTTTCCTTGAATTGACTTTCATCAGAAGAAGGAAGATTATCTCTTTACCAGTATTTGTCTCAATTCAAATGTCTTTTATAGAGGTTTACAGATGTATGAAGCCATTTCTTTTTCTTCTCCAACTACTCCCATATTCACGTCTGTACCTCCCTTAATTGCATTGGATGCAGAAATCTCTCTTAATAGAATGATTTTTCAGTGTCACAGCAGTCCCATCCATCAAGAACTTTATCTGTCATCTAATTGTATTAACCTTGAGCGATTTCACTAGGTCAGCAGAACACAGAAAGAAAAAAGGCTTTGCCAGTTCTGTCTCTATACTTTAAATGCAGAAACTGCTCATATAAATAGGTAAATAACCCCAGAGCATATCATATGGGAAATCAGTCATTAGACTGTTACTCCATTACAGTGGGCAATAAAAAAACCTCATCAAATCTTTCTGGGACTCCTTTTGACCTCTTCCTAGAACATACTGTCAGAAGCCATCTCAGTAGTTGTGCTAGTCATATGGAAGATACTAAATAAGGAATCATTTATTTCCTTGATAAAATCCAAGGCTAGTTAAGTCCTTGAAGAAAACAGCAGAGTCCCCACTAGCTTCTCCTTCACTATGTGCTCCAGCATCATCTAAGAAATTTAGAAGAAAAGGTCATGAAATTTTTTGGACATAAGATGATTCAGTGATGTTTCTTTGCATAAAAGACAGAAATGTGTTATTTGGGCACAGATTTGAAGGAAAAAAATGAGTAAGAATTTTTTTGGGGCAGACACTGGTGGTGTATTTCTTAGGGTCCCAGAAATACATTGCCTTGTGATATAGGTCATCTTAGTCTGCATTTGACACAAAATAATCATTGAAAAGAATTCTATTCCTTTGTGAAAACATGTCCTAGATTTTGCTGAACACTTTGTATTTTTTGAAGAGTCTGTTTTAAAAACCCAGACAAACCATTAGCAGGACTTACAGAGCCTTAGAATCTCTATTTAAAGACTTTAGTTCTTAATTTGACCCAGCTTTGATGTAATTATGTCTGAAAAGATGTTACATACTAAGTCCCTAGCTTCATTGAACATGAGCAACAGTTTCCACTGTTCCAATTACAGCAAACAGGTCTAATTCAGTGGCAGTTAGAAAATCCATCAGGAGAGGTGCAAGATGTGGTTATCACACGCTACTGGAGCATACAGAAAGAAGCAAATGAAAAATTCCCTTCACATACAGATAGGTCATTGCTCAGAACCATTTAATCCTGGGGTTATAGCAGGAAAATGTTTTCTTGTCTGCCATGCTATAATTTCTGCTGCTTGTTAAATACAATGGACAAGGATTATGGTAAAAATTCAGGTCTGTTGTAAGTGCTTTTAAGTAATATGTAACAGTAGTTGACTATGTTTGTTCTGGACATTATAAATGCTTATGGTAAGGCATTTTTCACTATAGCCTCTGTATCTTCTATCTTTGTCTTTGCTGTAGAAGGTTGAGCTTTACATGAAATGTCTTTCATTTTTTATTTCAAGCTAGTGTTAAGAAAGTAGAAACTGGTATTTGCCTTTTGAATAAAGGGATTGAAATGAATAAATAATTGAATTAAAAATGGAGAATTATCTGGGCATAAAATTTGTTTAGAAATTTGTCTTCACAGTGCCACTGTGTATGTATGTCTTTTCTGCATGATAGTTGATTAATCTGTTTCGACAGCAACTTAATTTTACTAGCTATGATATAGGGCTGAGCATCTATTAGCAAGTATTTCTTGTGAGGCACTTGCTTGGGGCTAGTTTCTTATTTAAATGAAGAAACTTCTAAAGCATATCAGCTAAGTAAATGTACCTGGGTGTGTTTGAAATATTATACATGTCTCTGTTACTAATCAGAGAACAGCATAAAAATGAGACTGAAAATCAGTGTGTGAAAACCAGTTTTAAGATGGGAGTTCTTCTCTTTTGAAGAGGAACTAATTAGTATTTGCTCCTTCATCCTTTTATTTTGTATTTTCTTCTTCTAGGATGCTCTTATTTTAGCTATCTCCATATGAATTAAAAATTTTGACTATTTTTAATGTACTTGATTTTAAAAGGTGCAACATTTGAGCTGTTCTGGCTGATCAGAAATGGACAGTTGAGGAATACTAGCATTTGAAAGAAACAGCAACCAGCAGCCTCCCCTGTCCATGTCTTGATCCTGAGCAGGAAAATTAAGTGTAAAGGCTGAAGGAGCGCTTGAGGGTGTAAATGTAACAGGAGTGAAGGGTGCAGCAGCCAAGGGACAGCACTGTGTCACACCCACGGGACCCAGAGCAGCCAAGGGACAGCACTGTGTCACACCCACGGGACCCAGAGCAGCCAAGGGACAGCACTGTGTCACACTCACTGCACCCACAGCAGCCAAGGGACAGCACTGTGTCACACCCACTGCACCCAGTGCAGCCAAGGGACAGCACTGTGTCACACCCACTGCACCCACAGCAGCCAAGGGACAGCACTGTGTCACACCCACTGCACCCACAGCAGCCAAGGGACAGCACTGTGTCACACCCACTGCACCCACAGCAGCCAAGGGACAGCACTGTGTCACACCCACTGCACCCAGAGCAGCCAAGGGACAGCACTGTGTGACACCCACTGCACCCAGAGCAGCCAAGGGACAGCAATGTGTCACACAACCCTCAGCTGCCCCTTGCTCCCAGCCAGGGCCACCCAAGCTTCTCTCAGGAACAATCTGTGCAGATACAGCTATGCCTGCTTAAATAAGAAGAGTTGCTCCATGTGTCAGGGAGAGATTCAATTGTTTTGTATACAGGTGATGTTCTAGTCTGCTGCTGTTGTAGGTATTTTTAATATTTTTCCAATTCTCAAATGAAGCCAGAAATGTGTTGATCCCATTCTGGGAAAAAAAAAAAAAAACACTCACAAGCAAACAAAAATATCCAAATAACAACCAAAACAACAACACAAACAAACAAACAAAAACCCACCAAACAAAACTCGAAAAAGGGACAATGTCTTTTGCTTTTCTACTGTATTAAATTCTCAGGTAGCTGTGATGACTGTGTGACAGTAAAAGATGTGGTGGGTTAGGGAAGAATGTTGAACATCTGAGTAGGGAGAAAAATGCATGACACCTCTGAATTCCCTTTTTATGAGGGATTAATCACCAAAATATTTAGAGAAAGTAACAGCTCTTTGAAGAAACATGAGTTATATTTGAGTCTAGAAAAAAAAAGTGAGATGGAAAGATGGAATTGGTGAGGGGAAATAATTTCTAATTATAATTTACTTGCTAGAAGTAAAAAGATAACAATTTCTTAAAGAAGACTTTGGAAGCTGATCTCTAAGCTATTTTTGATCTTTCTTTTTTTCTTTATTTTCTAGCAGGTAAGAGTTAGAGAGCCATCTTATTTCCTACTGAAATATTTTATTTCAATTTGCTTTCTGTTTTAAAATGATTATTTCTCATCCTGACCTTGTGGCATCTAAATAAATTGGAACAAAATGTGTATATTATTTGAACAGAAGCCACAAGAATGGACAGCCATAAGGAGAAGCACATTTGTTTAAAATTGTTTGAACTGTGATGTTCTTTTGCACTGCATAACCAAATGCAAATATTGCATTGAATGAAAAATGCTAAAGGGAGCCACAAAGACTGGAGAGTAACAAAAAAAAAAAAAAAAGGAAAGGTGTCTGAGGTAGAAACAAAACAAGAACAAAACAAAACAAGAACAAACAAACAAACAAACAAACAAACAAACAAACAAAAAATCCCTAGCGGATTCTAATAGGGCATATGTGACACCAATGATGCAAAAATACAGAATGGAGCAGTGTATGCAGTAGAGGACAAGGAAAGTGAAAGTAATAGAGACTAAAGGGAACAAAAGAAAAAGTGAAATAAAAGAGCAACAGACAGATGAAGAAAAAAAATTAGGAGATTTGAAATAAGATGAAATTGGATTCTAAGTGGCTAAATGGGGAATTAAAAAAATAAGCAAATATAATCCAGAACTGGGGTAAAATGCTGTCTTTAGCAGCTGATTCTCTATAAACTTTAAATGTTGCATGTAAATTTTCTCAAATACCATGTTAATCTGGTGGCACTAATATTATTTAATCTTGTAAAAATTGCTACTTTCAGGGAACACTTACCACAAAAGTAATTTACTGGACAACCCCATCAGTTTTGACTTTTAATAAATAAAAAGCTACAAGCAATTAATGGAACTGCTCTGTTAAGTACTTGCTAGTAAAAATCCCTCTTAAAATACCGCTTCTGGGATTATGCCCCCTGTAGTTTTTAAATATCCCAGAAGTGGTAGAGTTCCCACAACTCCCCTCAAGCAATTATTTCACAGTTTAAGAAAGCTGTGAAGATAACTTCTGAGCTCAGCTTTGGTCTTTGTCTTTTACTCAGTTAATTGCACCGACATGGGCTAATGAGAAACAACTCGTTCAGTATTAGCTTTTGTCCCTTGGAAAATGGTTCCCAAGTCCCTTCACAAGCTGTTGTTTAGCTGAATTACAGATGTATTTGAAACTATTTTCTTAGCTCTTTCTTTCATTTCCCAGGTCATCCTGTAGCTCTCCTGTGGTTCTTTTCTGGACTCTGCATTTTTTTCCTTCTTTCCCCTCACTCTGCAAAATTGAGTCTAGATTTTATGTGGGTGCCATGGGGTGTTACACTTACTGTAGTATCTTCATCTGAATTGTTACTAACATTTAACGTGAAGGTCAGAATTAAGTACAAGTAATCAAAGTTTGATCAGATCTAGGGATTTGGGGGGGAGGTTGTTAGTGAGGTGTTGGATAGTTGGCTTTTTTTTTTCCTCTTTTTTTTCCCTAATCTCTGGCACAATGGAAGTTGCACATTTTCCCCACCTCCACCCTGAAGAAAACCCAAAGTGCTTTATGGCAACACTGCTGAAATGTTCCCATAGGTCTCCAGTGCTTGTAGCCAGGGAAAAGCTGGAGGGCTGTCCCAGCAAGCCCTGTGCTGCTCCAGTGCTTCATCCAGCATGGATGTGAACAAAGGTTGCAACCTGCCAATGGATTCTTTAGGCATCCACATGTGGAATATGCTTGGAAGTGATGTCAGCAAGCCCCGAGGCTGGATGTGCCCCAGGCCTGGCAGACTGTGGAGGGACAGGGGACGTGTGTGTCCCAGAGCCTGGACCCCCAGGATCTGGAAGCTCCTCAGACCTCTGCTTCCAGAGCATATGGTCAGGGAGGGCCTAAGGAGGCAGGGATGAGGCAGAAGGCAAGATTGATCTGTCAATCAAGAGCTTGACTGTGGGTGCAATACCGTCACGAGGGGGACACAATGACCACCACGGAGTCGGAGTGGGAAAAGAAGTAGTTTAATTTTTCTTTTAGCTTATATAGATTTCTAGAGAAGAGACCACATTGGAAGACTGAGATTCAGCCTCTTCAATTCCACTGGTCTTAGAAAGTGTCCATCAATTGTCCTTTCTACAGAAAGGAATGTAAACAAGATAAAGAATTCTGAAAACATTGCTTTGTTTACATGAATGTTCTGACTCCAAAAACTAGAAGGCTGGAAAGCAAGGCGACACCTGACTATGTAAATGAATATTTTTCTTTTGGGTTTTATAGACTGCATCCGATAGAGTTAAAGGTCTGAGATCCCCTGCATGCCCTGAGCTGGCTGTAGTTTGCTGTGCTGAACTGTTACCATTTAATTACAGGCATGTTCAGCATGTGTATCTAAGTAAGATGCTGCTTTCATGGAAAAGTAGTTGGCAGATAGTTGAAGATACCACAAATAAACAGGGATTGTTGGATGGCAAACCTCATTTGTGGACAGCTATTAAATATCCCAATAAGACAATGATGCAGTAGTAGTAAGCCTGAGTTACTGCAGGCCTACAATTAATTTTTTCACCAGGGTTTTTGAATTTTGTCAAGTCCTGCTCTGGACAGACAGAGCATGGTTTTCCATGGAGATTTTGAATTTGGTTTATATGACCATGCAAGTATCTAATTCCAGTTCCACATCTCCAGTATTTCAGTTGCAGAAACATTTCTTGTTCTTGCAGTGCAAGTTCTGCTCCAATCTTGCTGTGTTCTAAAAAAAAAGCTTCATTACCACATCCGTTCAACATGGAGCACAAGTAGGTAATTTTTACCTGAGTTGGTTGTACTAAACCCAGACCTGAGAGCTATCCACACCCTCAGCAGTGCCTGCCACAGGTGTTTAAGGAGGCCTTTATGACAGGATTGTCTGGTTGTGGGACATTGGTGGCTTCCAGCGCATCATAATCACAGATTTCATAAGGTTTAGGAGAGGACTTGATATTCAGTAGTTGTCAATGGATTTTTCTTCCATATAATTGTTCAGCTGTTTTGTGAACTGAGGTAAACATTGTAAATCCTTTGGGAAGTAATATCATAGCATCTTTATAGTGAGATATAGAGAGAAATGGCTTTTGTTCTAACCTGCTATATGATGCTGGTTTTGATGCCCCCTAATCTTAGTTTAAAAATGCAGTGAACAAATATTACCTATTCATCCACCATTCCAGGTCTCAGATTTCTTTCCTGTCCCACTCCAATTTTATCTTTTCCAGGTTCAAAAGTCCCATTGCATACAGTCTGTGTCCTCTGCTGTAATATTTCCTATTTTGCTTTATTTCAGCTTGGCTTACTGTGCCTAATGGACTTTGCATTCATTCCATCAGTACTTCGTAACACTCGATATGGTCAATGAGTTTCTTTCTCTGAAACCCTAACCTTGAGATCTCATTCCTTTGTGGTGATAACTACTTCAGACCCAACCACAGCGTACAGTTTGTTTCCCTACATATATCACTTCTTTTTAATTTATATTTTATTTTGTCTTTCTTTCCACTTACAGCCTGAAGGTCTTCTGCAGCATATCGAGTTGGCCTTTGTCTTTACTCATTGAATAGTTTATATTATCCCTCACATTTGCAGCTGCACTGTTCATTCCCTCATCCAAACAGAACCTGCCCTTTTCCTTTTTTTTTTTTTTTTTCCCCTTGCTTTTTTGCTGTTCTGGCTTCAAATATGCAAGAGAAAACAAAATTGAGATATCTCTCAGTATTGAAGAGGTTTCCTAAGGCTTCATGCAAATTTGAGTCAAGCCTGTGGGTAAACCTTAACAGCTCTAAAAATAAGAGCTTTACCTTTTCCTGTCACGGACAGGCTATTCCACCTGCCCAGCTAAGATAAACTTTCTGCCTAAAGGAGGCACAGCAAGGACAAGAGCAGATACTGCAGAGGCATTCAGCAGAAGTGGTATTCACATCAGAAAGCACAGAAGAGGCAGATGCCACAAACTTAGAGGCAGAGGTAGAGAGGACTGGGGAAACGGCAGCCAGGATAACAGCAGAGCAGTCAGATATGTTTTTTCCTCCTGAGCTCACAGTGATCTCAGTTTTTACAATGTGTCTTTGCAAGGTTTGAGGAGCTCATAGGCCCTGGCTTGCTGCTAAATTGTGGTGGTGGTAGTTATGCTCCGAGGAATAGCAAGTGTTTCTAACAAGCTACTTCATATGAATTGATAATTTATAATCTGTCTGTAAATTCATTACTCAGTCCTTGATTCTTTCAGAGGAAATTATTAAGACTGTGGAAAACAGTTTCAGTTTGACCATATGAAACTGCTTGAAAGATATGATTAATGCAGTCACTTTACCTTTTATGTCATGATGTTTGCTCTTTTTTTCCCCCACTTCAAGACTCTAGGTACAGCCCATTAAGCACACCTTGTCCATGCAAGTATGACGTATTTTGTCATTCAAGATGCATCCCTCTGGTATTAAACTAGTGTTCATGCCCTACAGGGTTTGTTTTCTCTGTTAAGAAAATAGCCACAAATGTGCTTTTAAAAAGAAATATTACAAGGAGCTCTGATGTTTGCAGCTTGCTCACCAAATGGACAGTGTGTACAGTGAGGAATGAAAGCAACCAAATTCACTGGAGTCAGAAATTTTCACATGCCTGTTTCCCATTCACAAAGAACAACTATTTCATATCTAGATATCGTATAATTTACTTTTCTAAAGGACGAGCAGAAATGCTGTTCTACTGAAGGTAAAATAACCATTTAAAGCAATGTTTGGTCCTAACAGTGAATTTACTGATTAAGCATTTGATTGTTCACTTTCAGGGTCAGTTCAAGAAACACCACAGAAATATCATAGAATGTTTTGGGTTGGAAGGGACCATATAAATTATCCAGTACCAAGCCTCCTTCCAGGGAGAGTTCAAGTCCTTCTGCTTCCTAAAATAGCCATTAATATGCAATTTGCTTAAATTACTGTTATTAATTATGTAGCCTGTGCTTATCTGTACTGTTTTGAATAACTTAGGCTGTATTTGGCTAAATAAAAAAAAAAAAAAAAAATTCTGAGTAGGTAAAGCCTCCTAGTTCTTTATCCCAGAGAAAGCCAAACACTGTGTAAACTTGGAATATGAACAGTGTAGTGGTTTGACTTAGCTGACAATTTAAATAGGATTTGTCATCAAGTACAGCAGCTGTCCTTTACATATAATTGAAAGTATTGTTATCATGGGAAAACAACATAGAACAATTTACTTTTCCATTCAAGGTCCATTCTTTCTGGGTTGGTTTGTGGGTCTGTTTCTTGTTTTCTTTGTTTCGGTTTTTGTTTGTTTTCCCTAAGATACCCAAAGCAATTAAATCTGAAAAAGAATGTTTAGTAAATTTAAGTAAAAGAAAATTACCAGGATTTAATTTTGGTGGATTCATCCCATGCTTATTTGTCACAAAGCCTTAGAGTCCAGCAGGTCATGATCTTTTTTTGCTCGAACTATTCTGATAATCTTTCTCTGTCATATCCAGGAGGTTTGGTTTAAAATTATTGCTTTCTTCCATTAGAATCTGGACAATCTGAATTCCCCAAATGCTGGCAGTGGCTTTTTTACTGTTACCAATAGTCCTAGATAAATGAAAAATCAGAATATTATGACGAGATTTATTACACGATTTAATAATCTATGAAAACTACAGCCAAGCTTGTAAATTAAAACCTGTTAATTAATTCTATGCGCCTGAACAGGATGAAAGAGAATTTGAGCTTCTTAACCAGGGCAGTAGTCTACCATCCACAGTGGGCAACTTAAGAACATTTGCTTGATGTTATTGTAGATTTTCCAGTATCTATTCATTCTTCCAAGTTACTTGTATTTTTCTTACTCAATAATACCTTTAAAATCAGTAAATTTGACTGTACTAAATATATCTTCAGTTTTTAAGGCTCGAAATCAAGCCTTGTTTGCACCTGTCTTCTAAGAAGAGAACAAATACCCAGTTTTCCTAGCAGAGCCTCCTAACTTGTGTCTGGCAGGACTGTTGGCAGCAGCCCAAGGTATTCCTAGAACACGCTGTTAAGGCTTTGCACCAGGTGACAGGCAGTAAAGGTACCAAAGCCTACAGGTAGCATTTAGCTCCCAGCAGGCAATTCCCAGCTGTGCTGTTTTGTGTGTCAACCATAAAATGTGTGTTGTCTTTCTGAAGCCTGACTAAGCAGCTTTGGATATTACAAAGGCTCTGCTGCATGTTTTAATTTACATAGATTAGTCTTTCTTCTTCTTTATTACATTGACTAATCAGGAGAATATCTTAGCCCAGACATGTTTATAACCCTGTGTGGCTGTGTTTGGCTACATAGATAAAATATCCTCTCATTTGCATGATTGTTGCATGAAAGCAGCGCTCTTAGAAGGCCAAAACACTAATTCAATAATCCTTCCCTGCCTCTCTTTTTACTTCCAGAACCCAATTGTCCAAATCCTCACCTTCTTCTACTTCTTCGCTTTGGTGAAACCTTTGCACGGCACAGGCTGTACTATTTGACTCAATTCTCAGACTCAAAACCTGTGGGAATATTGGATGTGGATTTCTCAGGGATGGGGTTTGCTGTGGCTGGAAGTTTAGTGTTCAACATTTGCCCTTCCCCAAGTTGTGCTGGACAAACAGGACAATCCAAGTAGGAGGATGGAATTGAAGCCATGATAGAGACAGAGAAAGGGAAATATGGAGCAGTAGTTTAGAGAAAGTCTTGGGAAACTGAGGACAATCTTTTGGGCCTTTCCAAGCCCAACATTGAGGGGCTTTTGTGGCTGCAGCTGCTTCACAGGCCAGGGGCTGGCAGGCAGGAGGAAATTCCTCAACGCTGAACTGCTTCTCCATGCTCAAAATATAAACTGCTCTAAGTAGAAAAAGAAACAATTGGTGTCACGTAAAATTCAGTAAAATAATAGTTTTGTGTCTTTTTATTTCAGGAAAAAAAAATTGTGTAAGAGTGTTACCAAATCCGCAGAAATACTGCTATAGTAGTTGACTCACTGAACTTTACGAATGTGGGATAAATTTGCAAGGAAACATCTGGCCTTTCAATTTTTCTAACAGATGGATAAGAGAATGGCACAAATTCAGGCCTGAATACGCCTTCCAAGTTTTCTTTGAGATCTGTATTAGCAGATTTAAGCTTTGGTATTTCATATCAAGTGTTCAAACCTCTGTAATGAAAACAGAAGACATTGGCTTAGATTCTGATAATAAGGACTGAAGCTTAGAAATAATAAATCAGTCAAAAGAAAAAACAAGTTTAAGGATGTCACATCTAAACCAATCTGTCATCTTAGTTTTGTAAGATTTTCATAAAGCATATTGGATAAACTTTCAGCAATGACTACTGACACAGTTCTGAGAGATGAGAATGCTATTTGAAAATGTGAGGGTTTTTTAATCTTATTTGGAAAATTGGAATTTTTATTGTGGAAATAGAAATAATGTGCAAGTTTAACCTGAACCCAACAAATAATTATGGTAAAATACTTGAAAAATGCTTTGGATAACCTTTGGAAAAGTGATGACATTTAAAATTAAGAAATTCCCAAATCTATGGAAATAAAGAATATGAGATTTTTTTCAAAACAGTGGTTAAATTTAAATGAATTTAACCTAAATGTTGCTTAACTTACTTAATTTCAAACTTTCTTTTTTCTTAGTTCACCAGAAAATGTAAGACAGTCACTCCTGTTCCCAATGAGTGATCTAGTTACAGCAACTGCCTGAGCAACTGGGAAGAGCAGCAGTAACTCTCTCAAGTGTTTTGGGGAAACACATCTGTCACAGCCTCAGCTTATGACATCTAACCCCATTACAAACCAGCACTGGCTGCTTGCTCCTAGTGCTGTCCTAAACAATTCACTTAGTTTTCTTATACAGTCATCTAAACATTGTTCCTAGCAGAGAAAACAGAGTAAACTGTCTCCACAGATGGATGACTCTGCACTCTGATTTATTCTGTCGGTTCTGCAGAAACAGCTGCTTGACTTAAACCAGGGCCAGTGAACTACAGGCCAGGTGACCATCAGAGAGCAAGGCAGAATGGCTGATGATTTCAGAGACAGGTAGAGTTGTCCTTGTCACAACAATAACAGTCAGGATGAGGTGTTTTTGTGCATTCCATGTACGTTCTTGCTTTTCACCTAGGCTGTGACATTTATTTTGTAGCTCTATCAATCTGTGCTACCAGTTCTAGTGCTGACACATTCACACCTTCCAAGTTAAAGCATAGGATCATGGAGCCCTCATGTGCTCAAATCTACTTGTATTTGAAATAACTACAATGCACAGTAGAACGGTTTACTGCAGAACTTGTTGCTTTCCTCTGCTTTTCCTTCTCTCTTGTCTTTTAATAAAGGGGGCAAAATGCACATTTTACCAGCCTAGCATCTTTCCCTTTCTATACCTATTACCTTTCACAGTGGGATCTCAGTTCTAAGTTGAGCATCTGTTCACTGCCAAAGTACAAATGCTTCCAGACATGTCCTGGATGAGTGGGGAAGTGTATTACTGCACCTGACTAGAACACCCCTTAATAGCACTCTTAATAATTGTTTCCTGAAAATTTTTCCTAAGAGCTAAAAAGATTTATTTTTTTACCCTTATCTTCACCTACATTCAGAGCCTTTTTGCTAGAGCTTGTGTGGTAAGGTGCCTGATGTTATTATTAATACTTGTTTAAAAGATGGTTATGAGAAGCCAAATGTATAATTTTTTATTCATGGCTTTTAACAATTTTCTGATCTATTTTCTCATCTTTCTTACTCTGTCTAGTATTGTTCAAATCATCTGGAAAACAAATTTTATATTACTTCTTGTTCAGAATAGTAAGTTCTAAGATTTTTTTGGTATGCAAGTAGTTTCTTGTTACCACAATTTTAGGGAAAAAAATGAGACAGAGGTAATGACTTGTGTCTGGATTTCCTATGCCTCTTGTCTTTTAATTTCTTTAGGTTATGGTGAATTGTGAAGAACACTGTAATGGTTGGGACATGATAGCTTTTTCTTGTTTGTTTTTGTTTTGTGGTGAGGTTTTTTTGGTTTGTTTGTTTTGTTGGTCTGTTGGTTGGTTTTTTTTTGGTTGGTTGTTTTTTTTTCATTATATTTAAATTATAGAAATGAAGACAGCTTTTCAAGAGTCAGGCACTGTTATTTCAGGCTGGGCAGTCAGTGCTACACTGAAATTCAGACCCATATTACTATGATGGTAATAATTTAAAAGTGAATTTATTGAACATAGTCATGTGACTCATTTTCTGGTAAGACTTAAGTTCAGTTAACACATTAACAATTTTGCCTTTTACCAATCTGTCTGTGTCATCATAAAGTTGAGTATTTACCAAGTAAGCATACCTAGGCTTGCAAGTCTTTCCCATGTTCTGAGTCTTGCAGATTATTCCATTTTAAATCACAATAATATGTTGCAGGATCAAGCTCTCAGATTTCGGTTTCACTTATTGTTATAAACTGTATACTATTACAAGTAAATCAGAAAATTTAAGGCAACACCTCTTAGGGTTGTCTTAAGCTGCTTATATTTCAAATCAGTTGATTTGCATAAACCTGGCTTGCTTCCTTCTTACTCAGCAAAAAATAATGTTTATATTCCTAGAGAACTTAGATAGGACTGGGAAGTACTTCACAGTAGTTGAATAGTGAGTGGCTTTTCACAACTTCCTGGTTTAAAGGTGAAATAATTTGAAATTTTGTTGTACATGACCCCTTTAAGCACCAGTGACACAGCTGTGCCCTCTTGGCACATGCAGCATCAAGCATTCTGTGTGATAGCTTTCATTACATTAATACTGAAAACTGATTTACCTTTGTCAAAATAAATGATACAGACATCCAAATAAATAACCCAACTAATAAATTAAAGTTTGACAATATTCTCTAGTCAGTGATTCAAAAAAGTAATTTGCTTATGATTCATTCATGTACTTTTGTGATGGCCTGTCAAACCACCTGACTCTAAAAATGACTCATTAAAATATACAGTTGTGTCAAATGCATCCCAGTGAATTGCATTCCTAAATGTTTTCATTTTGATCTCTCAGTTTCTGCAATGTGTAAGAGAGATTTTTTCTACTTTCCACTTGGCTGGAAGCTGATCCTATGTCTTGTGTCTTCAGTATTGCCTTCAACACTGTCATATCTAACTTTTAGTTCCTTCCTGCTTTTGGCTGACTTTGAAAAGAGGATGTTGTGATTAAAGTGTTGATGTTGATCTCTGGGTTTAATCCATTTTCTGAGTGGAATTTTGCAAATCTGTGTCGTGCAATTATTCTTGTTCTATCACCAACTTTAATCATGACTATGAGTAATAAGGGTCAGGATGTCAGACTAGATTTCCGCTTAAAAGGTATGCCCAGTAATCATGCTGATTTCAGATGATAAAAAAGATTAATTACTGCACTCATCCTGGCTACTGCTGGAGATTTTGATAGAAGGAATAGTGAGAAAGAGTGCAAAGCAATTAATTAATTGCACTGTATGCATTCCAGTGCTTGTTCTCTTACTCCTTTTAATACTTAGGAGTGCCATTATCTTTTCTGAAGCTTTTATGAATTCTTGTGTGTATTTAAGCACTTTTGAAAAATTACCTAAAAAATATCATCTGTGGCACTCATATCCTTTATAGTCTTCTCTCCCTCCAGATTGTTTGAGATTAGTAAAGCATGTTGAAAGGAAAATAAAATGGGTATTAGTCTTTTCCCTCCACATCAGATGTGATATCTTGTACGTGGCAGCAGTTGAGTGCAATTTTAGCTGGAAATATAAATCCATAAGCAAACATTAATATAGAAAGCATTTACAGTGATTTATCTACCTTTTTATGAGGAGTAAAACAGGTGCAAAACATTCCCAGGATTTTGTACCTGACTAACTTTATTTGACTAGCATTTCTCACTTTATATTAAACCCACAACCAAATGCACACTCACTGATTTTACACGGTGCCTGTGTGAGAGATCAGCGCATTTCCGACTCTTTAATTTCACCTCTGAGGAATGAAAGTATCAGTTTTAGTAGAAGCTGCTCAGAGATGGTGTAGGAAGTGGAGAAAACATGAAGCAGTACAAGCCCATGCAGAAGGGTCCACCTAAATTGCTGCTGCTGCCCCAGGGATGCCAGTGGGGCCGTGGGGTTTGATGGAGACGGGCTGATGGGTAACTGAGAGTGTGCACAAGTTCTGGGCAGGGAAATTCCTTCCTTGGGTAGTAAAATCCTCCCTCCCAGCCAGCAGCAGCAGTGGGAAGGGATACAGATGTTTTAGTGAGCTGACTGAAATTCTCAGCCATTGTGGTTGGTTGTCTGTACTGCCTCTCCTCATGCTTGGGCTGCTACTCCTGCTTCTTGCATTTCTTGGTATTGGCATGGCACTTTTTAACTCAGTTTCTTAAATAATGTGCAGTGGAACTGTTTGGTCTTTGTGGAGATATTTTTGTTCATGAAGGCATAGATTGCTGTCATTTATTAGTTGTTACAGTATGGCAGGTAAACCCTAACTAATTATGGCCACACTATACAAGCCAGTGATTCAGCACAAGACCAGAATGTTATTCTGTCCAATAGTTTTACAGTTCTTACTTTTCTGTTTTATAGAAGGGAACTAAGGGCAGGGCATGAAGATATATCTTTTTTATTGTCACATAGCAAGACACTGACAGAATCTGGAATTTAAGACCTTATTAATCTTAGTCCACTGCTGTAACCAGAGCAGTGTTTTCTTGCAGTAGCTAATATTATTTACTTAGTGCAGCTAAGCTTTCTTGCTTGGTTGGTAAGATACACTATTAAACTGTGGTATAAGAATACCATAAATCTAAGACAATTAACATTATTTTCACTTGGGCAAAGACTTTTGTGGTTTTAATATTTGGAGGGTGTAAAGGCTATTTATTTTTTCTTTAAAGGAAAAATGTGTGTGCATGTTGTGTGCAAAACCCGTATTTGCTTGTGTTTTGCTTTTTCCCTCTAGTAATGAACCAATTACTTCTCTCAAACAGAGCATGAAATACTGGAGTAACTGGTAAGAAAAAAAATAGTCAAAGTTAAATAGTTATGGTAAAAACAAAACCCCTTTTTGAATTTGGGAAATTTGAAGTGAGATGGCAACATGTCAAGAAAAAAATTACAATAGGAATTTTCTGTATTATAAATGTTGCTGCTCTGCAAGCAAGGATTATGTAGATCTTTCTACTTCATTAGGATGCATTCACCTGTAGGATTATGGGATTCCCTGCAATCCAAACGAGGACATACCCTCCCGTAGGTGTCTGAAAAACAGCTCTGTGGCAGTGCAGGGGGAGAGGAAGAAATCTAAGCAAAATAATATTTATTTTTATTACTTGCGATTTATTTGTAGAGGAGAAAGAGGAAAAGAATGCTGTTTCTCAGGTGTGGTATTTACTATGCTCCTTGAATAGTTTGCAGAAACCCAAGCAGTGTAAGTGCATTTGCTCTTATCAATTCAAACCCAGCACTCAGCTCTGGGAGGTGTTAGAGTGTTCTCAGGTCCAGAAACCCCTCATGGCCCAGCTCACAGCACAGGGTTTTGCTAAACTTTGCAAGTTGCAGCTGTGTTTTTGTGAACAGTGTTTATAGAATCACAGAATGGTTTCAGTTGGAAGGAACCTATAAAGGGCCATCTAGTCCAATCCCCCTGCCATGAACAGGGACATGTTCAACTAGATTGGGTTGCTCAGAGCCCTGTCCAACCTGGCCCTGAACGTTTTCCAGAGTTTAGAGTCTCTGAAGTTCATTATACCCAAATTGTTATTATCTTTGTCAAGCTTTTGTGTCCAAGAAGGTCTGGTACTTAAAGACTAGGACACCCTGTGCATGGGTGATCCATAAAAACAAACCAGTCTCTGTCAGGATTGTGATTGTAGGAAAAAGTATCAGGAAAATCTGTTTTGGAACATTTATAATGTTCCTGCTAAAATTCTCCTGCCTTGTATATCCATATTGGTTTTCATATTTGTTTATTCTGATCACTGTGAAGGGCTGTTTAGGAACAGAAGATCCCCCATAAGAACACCCTCCTGAGAAAACTGGTACATGGAGGAAATAACTCAAAGGCTCATTGCTGTTGGAAGAGTTTGAGGGAAGGTGGCGTCAGGCTAGAAGAGCTGGAGGCGTGAGCAGCCATGGCTGGAGAGAGCCTATGGTGTGGCAAGGGAATGCAAATCACTGCCACAAAGTCCCTGTGGCTCTGAACATGAATTGAGGGGCTTTGTGTTCAATTGGGAACACATTGTGAATTAAGGACAACCTACACAGTTAGGGGTAATATATGTGCTTCTGAGCAACTGTATCCCATAAAAAATATTACTTCTCCCTGAAAACCTGGCTCTTGATAGTTGAGGTGGTCTCAAAATACTACATTTAATGCAACAGCACTTCATTGTATCTGCATATCAAAGACCTCGCTGTTTGGTCCTCTATAAATTTCCCTCAAAAAAAGCCTAATTTCATCCTTCTGAGTTTGAGACAACACTGTACATCACAAATAAGAAGGTAATACTTCAATAATGTTTTCATAATTAATGAACTATCTAGCTAAGCTAAATGTATACTCTGATAAAACTAGAATTTTAAATGTTATTTCCCTGCTGATAGGCTGACAAAAGTTTTGACCAGACAGTGAAAGATTTTCTGGAAAATATCAAAGCAAACCAATGAACAACAAAATCTGTAAAACTTTACTCTGCTGACTACCATGGAAAGTTATAAGCTTTTAATTTTTTTCTTTTTCTTAAATTTTCCTCACCAGTATATGAAGTCACTCTCCAAATTCAAAAGAAATGAAGGACAATATACTTGAAACTCTAGAGGATAGCTGTCTAGTTCAAATTCGATTCTGTGACTGAATGTAATTTTTCTAAAGACTGCTTTGAATGAATATAGCCAAGATTAAATGGCTGTGGTACTTGCACTGTAAGCACAGAGAACCTGGAGTCCTGCTACTAAACAAAGGAAGTTTGTTTATGAAAAATTATGGATGTTTTTATGTACAGCTGAAATCTGTTGCCTATATTGAATTTAATGAAAAGTACTGTAGTAACCAAACCTGCATTTTTTTGCTAAAACTGCCAGTGAAATCAATCACTGAAGTTAGTGTAAATTTTCATTTGGATAAAGGCTGCTGGTTTCAGTTCATAATTGCAAAAGTTTTCTAAGTTACTGTCATTACAGATCCATTATGGAAAGACCAGACACCGTGGCTCTGATTGTGATCTTAAGGTGGGGTAAATTAGGCATGAGGTCAGTGAGGTTACAGATACATAAAATACAGGAGTAAAGCCTGTCCTGCTATCTCTGAGCTGGGAGAATCAGCCTGGAAATGATCCTTCTCACAACTCAGTCATGGCTGCATGTTTTATGCAAAATGGTAGGAAAACATTGATGGTCAAGGCCTGACTAAAGTCACTTTGAGCTTGATTCATTGCCCTGCCTGGTGTGTGGTTTACCTGAGACCACAGACTGCAGAGCTGTTTTGTTAGTGTGTTAAATTCCTTGGAGATGAGAGCAATGCACACACAGTGTCACAATAATCATTTCAACTGTCCTTGTAGTCTGAAAGTTAAAGAGAGAAATCTTTGAATTTCAAAGTCTTGCAGAGCATGTGAACCAAAGATTAATGGAAGTTTTTCCATTAATTCTCTGGGACACTCTGGCATCATCAGACATTGTTTCTGCCTGAAGCTGATGTTCACACAGGAGATCAGTGGCTGTAATGTAAGGATATCTGCTGAAACCTGTAAGATTTCATTGTTCTAATTATATAAGCTTATGTACTGAGGAAAGGCTAAGAAAAGTCATTGTTTTAAAGGAAGAAAACTTTAAAATATAAAGTTTGTAAAATGTACAAAATTCTTACAGTCCTCTTGGATCCTGCTTTTTAAATAAATATCCCCTGCTTTATTTCTGAAACATTAACAGGTAATATGTGTGTAGTAAATTAGGAAGCAGGAAGCTTTCATTCTGCAGTTGCTTCACTGGGTAGCCTTAACCCTCATCAAGTTAAAATGTGCTGACTTGTACAGTCACATATCTAACTACCTCTTTTTTAAGATGAACAAGACTTGTTCTATGATAGCAGGTGGCAAATTCACTTATAACAATCTTGCCCACCAGAAAAATTATTATTTCTGTGCCTTATTTAAAGGTTTTGTTTTAAACTGTTACTCTTCATGCTACCTTCGTTATTTTCCAAGCTTAATACACATTTTGTTAACTATGATCTGTGATTGCCAGACTAGAGGCAGCCACTTGTTTGGACAAATAGAATGTAGTATTTTTCAAGTAGGTATCCATTATGGGGGATTTGTCTTTCCCAATTTTGTTATTCATAGGATATGAATGAGAATTGCAGTTGAATTAAAGCAGAATTATGCACAACAATCTCTAAATATTTTAAAACTTTATTTTTCCTCAAAATTATTTAAGAATTTTTAAAAGTCTCTAAACCTTCATAGTCAGAGTTCAGGTGTTTATCCAAAAACCTTATCTGCAAGAAGCAGACATCAAAAATAAAGATGATGAATAAAGAGTGTTTGAATTTTAAATAATCTAATTTATGACACAATTAGAAAGATAGGTTAAAAAATACTAAATTTGCCAAAGAAGGAAAAGCCAAATTTCTCTGGTTGAAGAACATAATTTTCTAAAGTAAAGGAAATAAAGTCTTAGCTGCCTGAGTTAGTAACTGGTTTTTTACCAGACTAAGCTCTCTTGCAATGAAATTCTCATATATGTAACTAAAAATTTAACCTGTGTATGGTCAACATCCAAGGAATGACACAGTATAAAAGCTTATAAAAGGAGCATGAGTCAAACTGTGAAGCTCTGTGATGGGCATTGTGAGTGAGGAAATACTCATGGTTTCCAAAATAGGAAAATGCTCTTTGTTATGAAGAAAGCTCAAATTTTTCAGAAAAAATTCCACCAAATATCAGTTAAGAATTTTTTATGAGTGTGGGTAAGTCTAGTTGATGGGCTGCTCTAAAGAGTTATTTCTCTTATGTACTGCTGACCTCTATTGGCTTATTCCCACTATATGCTGATGTTGTGGCACTGCTGTTTTCCTCTCCTGGGAGATATGAGCTTATGTGTGTGTGTTTCTTGTCATGAACAAGTACACACATTAAGTTACTTTTCAGTCTCAGGTAAGTCATTGGAAAAGCCATTATCTTGGTATAGTGATTTGGTAGGGGCTTCTTGTGTCCATGAATTTACAAATATGCTTAAATGATTTTATTGAGGTGCGGCCTTAGATATACTACACCATAAAATGAAAATAAATGCCATAATTGCAGTTTTCTTTTGCCTCTGTTAGTCAAAAACTACTTTTGTTTTAGAAATGATAATTTGGCAAATCATCAGACTGCAGCATAGTCTAATTGGTTTTGAAGCAACAACATAAAATTTGAATTGGGGAAGATATTTAACTGTGTCATATATTCTGTTAGTTCCCTCATAGAAGTCAGTGCCATAATGTCATTTTCTTTGCATTTGCTCTTATCACTTTTCAAGTCTATTTCTGGTTGATGTATGACTTGGCAGTGTGCACTGGCAGCCAAGAAAGCCAAAGAGATCCTGGACTGTGTCAGGTGTGGCCAGTATGTCAAGATTTAGACTAAATATTAGGGAGAAATTGTTTCCTGTGCTGGTGGCAAGACACTGGCACAGTTGTCCAGAGAAGCTGTGGCTGCCCCATCCCTGGAAGTGTCCAAGGCCAGGCTGGGTGGGGCTTGAAGCAACCTGGTCTTGTGGAAGGTGTCCATGCCCTTAGCAGGAGGGTGGAACAACATGATCTTTGAGATCCCTTCCAACCCAAACAATTCTGCAATTCTTTGATTCACATACATGGCATCATCTTTCTGATATTTCTACACAGAGGCATAATTTTATTTGCTTTTGTAATAACAGTAATGTCGTGGATCAATTCTTAGCCTAAAGTCACCTGCACTGACAAATTCAAGTATTAAGACATTCTAGCTCATACTGAGCCTCCCTACCCCAGCCTCATCCCCAGGATAAGACTTTTATAAGGCCATTCTTTTGATCTTTGAGAAGTGCAGACAGTAATGGAGTTTTAAATTCCAAGTTTTCTTTTATCAGAGAGAGGGCCTGTGGTTAGCTCTGTGACAATGTACATAGCCCTGTGGAGTGCATGAAGTAGGTAAAGTGATGCTCAGTGTGCGCTTTTTAGAGGAAACCTTGGTTTGGAATGATTTTTAGAAGGAATATTTGCTTTAAAAATTAATTGTGAAAATTAATTTTTAAGCACCTCTAGGATTCTGCTGCTTAGAGTACTGTACTGGAATTTCAGATCTTAATGACTTCTCTGTGTGGAGAGGACAATTCAAGGAAATAAATGTCTAAGAAATAGGTTTTTACATCATGGCAGAGTGTGCCTGTAAGTGCATGTAAGTGTAGCCTGTAAGAGTATGATGATTCCGCATGTAAATGTTCTGTAATCACTCAAACCAGTGGGAGCAGATGTAAGAAACAGGCTTCAGTTGCTGTATTAGGCTCAAAATTGCAGAGAATCAGGCCCAAAATAGTTAGGGATTTTCTTATTTAATTCTCTCCAGGGAAACATAGGAAACAGCACTGAGAGGATGAATAATAAGGCTTAGGAAATGCCATGTCCCTTTGGGTAAATTATATAATGCCACATGCCCAAATAGGAGATTTTTTTTTTTCTTATTCTTTAGAGTTGCCTGAGAAAGATCGAGACATTTCTAAACCCTTGGGATTCCTTCAGATCTAAAACTATTCCATTGTCATTCAGTCCTAACACATGTAGGGTGTTGGTTTTTTTTTTTTTTGTTTGGTTGGGTTTTTTTAAGAGGAAACTGCTGTTGTGGCTGTTCTCTACTGAAATTTCTATTGGGGAGAAGCATTTCAATTCATATTTCTTGACTTTCGTAGCAATCAAACCTTTGCCAGTGCCTACTAAGTCAAATATATCCCATTTGTAGCAAGCTGAATTTAACTGTATCAATATTCTTTATAGACCATGATTATTAGTGCTCTTGCTATATCCTGAAGATTTTTCCAGCCAAGTAGTCTAAGCTAGTGAAACTGTAATGATGGGGCTAGTCACAGTGAAACCTTAGTTTAGGCTTTGGGCATGCAGCCAGTATGACGAATAGCAGAGATCAGGAAGATTTGCTGTGGGTGAGGCAGGGCACAAGGTCTGGCACACACCGCATGCATGCAGCAAGTGTAGTCAGACAGGAAAAGTAGGGACAGGTTTGAATGAGGCAGAGAACAATGCTGAAGGAGACCCAGGACTTAGATCCAGACTGATGTGAGGATCAGAAGCAAGTGTTGAGCAGCACTGACTCCATGCTGGGGTGGCTTTGGAAAACCTAATCTCCCAAAGAAGGGTGGTACCAACCTACCCATCTCCAGCAATTGCTGCAGGCACTGTGGAATGTCTGACTTCCTGGAGCTTTCTGGAAATAGGTTTGGGATAAGAATGAGCCAGAGCGGGGGAGATTGTAGTGTAAGAACCTCTGTGAGCACAGCCCAGTGTGGCTGTGTTACAGTGAGTGGAGAAGAGCCACCAAAGCAGGAAATCTGGCATTCTTTTTTCATGGGCTGCATCCTTGACTAACTAGTATCTGATGACTGAAATATCAAGATATTTCAAGAGTTCTTTTAAATTTTGCATTAATAGTTAATTATCTCTATTCACTAGATCACTATGGGTGCAGCTAAACATATTTTATCATCATGTTAAGGACTTTTCAAAGGGTCTTGTTTAATCTTTCCTCGTGAGTTATTCCTTGACTCTGCTTGGCATATGCAAATGACCTAAATACTACCTAATCTGATTTTTTCTTTTATTTTTTTTCCCCGTAAGAAGATTTATATTAAAATCTATTTTTTTGGGGGGGGGGGGAGGGGAAGTATTAAATAATTAAATAATTGCATGATAAATTCAATATTTACCCCTGAAAAAATTTTAAAATTTAAGTGAGAAAAGCCACTCTCCCATTTCCTTTTCTTATTTGAGTAATGAGTCTTGAAAAGCCTCAAATTAATAGAATATGAAAATCTGAAAGACTTCTTTTTCAACTCAGACTGGTTTTTCTGATTCTTACAAGAATTTTACAAATTAGAATTGTCAGAGTCTCAGTGACTTCACAGTTTTGTAATGATAAGTTCTCCTGCATTGGTTTCAGAATAAGATCAAACCCAGTACTGAAAAACATCTGATAGGCTGATACAGTTAGTTCAGCTTGCAGGTCGGGAGGAGTCAGTTTAAAGAGGCTCTACACATTTTTTTGTGTTTTCTTGTGGAAAGGCAATGAGGCATCATACAACACTATGGTGCTGTTAAGGTAAGTTTTAGAAAGCTCTAACAGTAGTTGCCCTTCAAGCTTACATTCTTGTTTAGTCATATTCCAGAAGTGTAGAAAAACATTGTGCACTGAGTCTCTGTTAAGCCTTTGTCAGGAGTGTTTGATATTTTAATCTTGTAGACAGCAGTGAGTGAATTGTGTTAATTAGCACTATGGTTCCCCTGTCTCAGTGGTAGCAAGAATGTTTCTTAAGAAAAATGTCTTTTACAAGGTATCTTTTGTACATCTAATGGGCAAATTTATCCTTTTAAAATATTTATAATAGAGCGATTGTGTACCTACTCTGAGGTAGGTTTGTAGAGAGGACAGAGCTGTGTGGTATGTACAGTGTGTAATTGGCCACTGGTGAGAGGAGCAGAAAGCTCTTTGTGTTTCCCTGTAAAACTGCCAGACCAATGTAGTGCACAGCAAAAGTAGTCTGAGGAAAAATCTGCATTCTGTAGGATTCAGTTCTGTGTATAGGATTAATCTTTAAGAGTATGTAGTATAGCAATAGATTTGCATGAAGCTTAGAATTTAGAAATTCTGTCCCTCAGACATGAAAAAAAAATCCAAGTGTTAGATAATAAAAGTCATTCTTTCCCAAGATCATCCCCATCATTTGGCATAGCACTAAACAAGTCTAACACCTGTGTGACAAGAGACGGGTAACTCTATATTTTCTTCTTCAAACACACCTTCACTCAAAGAAGTTTCTGCCAGCAGTGCCCCTCACACCAAGGGCACACAAGCCCTCTCAAAAGTTTCAGAGCTCCCTGTGTTTGCTGCAATTTGTGGCTATAGGGGCTGTTTTACCCATGCTGTGCAGAAAGCTACAAGAATCTGATGTTTTCTTGAAAAAGCCCTGTTGTTCCAGAAACAGATTTAATGGCCATTTATTTTCACACCTTCACAATGTACATGCCCTACATTCAGAATTCCTTCTTCTTTCTACTTCATCTGGTCATGGGTTATTTAGTGTTGATGGGGCAACAAGTGGGTAACACATCCAGAAAGCAACTAATTGGCATTAAAAGTGCTGTTGTCAGAAGTACATCCATCTGAGTGGGTAAGAAAATGTCAAGATTCAGTTTCTTTTATTCTTCAGTGCCATCAGTCTAAAGGTTGTTTGCGTCCCATTTGAGTTGTAGGAATGTGGCTATTTCCTTGGCAGTTTTCATAAAGAAGAGAACAGTTGCAATGAAAGGCTGTCTATAAATTACTTATTCCTACAGAATTTCAGACTTTTGTCTTAAGTTTTAGGATAAGAGAAGCTTTTCATATTTGTTTTAACAGGCCTTTCATCTGTAATAATAATATTTAGCACTTTTCAGCTTCAAAATGCCTTACAAATTATAATTTCACAACAGCCCAATGATACAGTATTTAATTTGCCCAAGGCAATAAAGGGAGTCACCACGAGCACTAGGATTAAAGTGAAAAAAAGGATATATATGGAGAGAAATATTTTTAGGAAAACTCTACAACAATCCTTTCTTTCCTGTGGGTTCCTCTTTTTTCTTCTCCTTTTCCAAAATACACATTTTAATGCTGAAGTCCTGAGAGTAGTAGAACAAAACTAAGGAAGAAGATTTCAGATTTTGATTTGTTCATGGACTTCTCACCTTCCCCAGCTCATTGCACACAGAGATTTTACACTTTTCTGTATGATTGTAGTGTCACTCTTAAACGAACAGACCAAGGTAAATATGTCTTTTGGGGAGGTGAGAGGGAGGTCTAGTGCTTGAGATTATTTAATGTACTGAAAACAATGTACATTACATTGTAACATACATCCACTGCATGTTCTGCATGTTCTACAATGTAACATACATCCATTGCATGTTCTGCAGTGGATAACCCAGGGTGTAAAAGTTAGAAAAGAGTTGCAATTCCATTTTCATTGTCCCAAATTTCCATTATTTGCTTGTATCTAGAGAGGGCAGCAAAGAGCTGCAGTTTGAAACTTCTGCAGCAGGTAACCTTCTCTGTCTGCTTTTTCTTTGATTACAGCCTTAAAATAACTCATCATGAAGATATTGTCAAATTGTTTCTCTTTTCTGACTCCAAGTTTTTTGGGGGTAGCTCTAAGTTATGAGACAGAATGGTCAGAATTAATAACTTGACCACAGGCAAAGGGTGTTGGCAAATCAAGACAGTGTCTCGTAATCACAACCTAAACTCAGTTTATCAGTCTCAGTGCCTCCAGGTAATTTGGGATATTAGAAGCAGAATTTTTATTAAACCTTCTGGAAACCTATTCAATGTCAAATGCATTGCCCTGAAAGAGCAGGCTGGATGTGTATCCCAGACAGATTTAGCAGACATTAAAGTGAAATTCACTGATTTCATTGCTCTTCAAAAGGAAATCCTGCTCCCTCATGCACAAACACTGCAGGGACAGATGAATTGCTGGCAGAGAGGGCGAGTCTTTAAAAGTGAAGGAAGGGAGATAATCTATGGGAAATTTGGAGGGCAAATCCATGAACATCACATCATTAAAGAAAAAGGAATGGATTTTACTGGGTTCAACAGAGATGACTCCTTTGGAGCAGAGATGTAAGAACAGATATTACTCTGAAGTCCAGACACTTAAAACATCTGAACTTTCGCTCCACTGGTCATTATTCCCAGCTGCCTGGCTTTGGTACAAATTTTTGTCCTAAATGAGTTAGTGGTAATTTTGCCAGTAATTTCAGGAAGACTGGCATCTGAGGTTAGCACAAGTGTCCCTACTGGATGTCCTGTGTTCTCCTGTGCTCATCTACATCACGGTTGGAATATATCATGTTGACAGCTACCCCTGTTTACCAGCTTGTACATTTTGTGGTGTGCAACTAGGCCTGTCAGCCTGAACAGGCCATGGTTTTATACCAGTTGTATTTTTCTCATATTCTGGGACCTATAAAAGGGTTCTGTTTTTACTGGAGCATGCCACTCATGTTCTTTGATTCTTTAGACAGGCAAAGTGCTGGCCCTGGCCTCATGTGCTGATTAGAATTGATTTCCATAACGTCCCTCTTGAAGGAAGGGATTGACATCTTTAAGTGGGAATTACCTGAAGGAGGGGGGTCAGTGGGATGTTATTTATGTGTACAAATATTGGTACACATAAATAACATGGGTTGTACAGAAGGCAAAGTCAGACTGCTCAGCCACAGAGCAAAAGACAACAGACACAAAAAAAAAAAAAAAAAGGAAAATCCATTCATGCATAAAAAATAATACTTTTTGTTGTTGTTTAAACTGTTGGGATGGATGGAAGCTTGGCAGGGATAGCTCAGAGATCTTGTGGAATCACCTCTCATGGAGATAACCAAGAGCTGTTCATGACCCAGAGCAAATGGTTTAGGTGACTTTGCTTAGAGCAGAGGGGTTGGGTGGGAGGATATCTGGAGTTCCCTGCCTATCTCAACCATTCTGTGATTCCCCCAATAGATCTTCTTATCATAACCTGCTGGAAAGCGGTCAACAATTGTGCAAATAGACTTAAAGCTGCATGAAATATTTATTTAAATATAAAAATTATCACTCATTGTAAATTAGCTTGATTTCTTTTCCCTAATAGTCTCAATAAATTAATACATTCTTTTTAAAACGTGTAGTAAAGTATCTGTTTAAATGATGATTTCCTTATTCTGCTGTCTGATTTCCAGAAAAGATTTTTTTCTAAAATCTGCAATGATGTATGAATTTCCTTTAAATATTCTATTTGATAATCTTCCTTCCATTATAAAGTTTTTGAACTTTAAATGTGATTTGAAAGTCCTGAGCAGAAAAAAAATGCAAATTATGATGGATATAAAGAAAATTGGCATGCTTTTTCTTATTCTGATTGTTTTATAAATACTGTGACATTTTGACTAAGAAACAAAATATAGTTTTACAGAACTGTGGGAAAATAATGACGGAATTTTTGTTAGTCTTAATTGGACATTCCTGAAAGTCAATGCATGAATTTCTTATATCACCCTTACAGCCTCGGTGCTGTTAGAGTGAGAACTTTCCTAGTCTTGGAACAATATAAAAATAATCATTATTAAAAAAAAAAAAAACCCACCCTAACAACTTCCCCTGAAGCTGTGTGGAACATTCAAAGAGTACCTGGCAGAGAGAAACAAAACCAATTCAGAAACAGCTACAGCATGCTGCTTGGCATCAGAGGAACCTTCCAAGCGAGCTCTTTAGTAATCTCATCTCGTATTAATCATTCTTAGATGTTGGATCTATTATTTGCTAATACTCTCTACCAGACATTATTTTCTTACTCTTGGCAGCAGCTTTTTAAATAATTGAAGGCTGTTTTCATGCTCTCTTAGTTGGTCATCTTATTTTTAGTCTAATCTGTCATGATTGTTTGTTGGTTTGGGGATCCCCCCATCCGTCTGTTTATCCTTATTGCTGCCATGTGGACTCTGTCCAGTGGTTAAATGTCTCTTGTGATGTGTGGACATGCACCAACCATCCTGTCTGCTAGCCAGCACAGACTGCTACAACAATTAACAGTTACAGTTTTGAAGCATATGCAATTTTATTTTTTTTTTTCAAAAAAGGGCATTTCAAAGAGCTCTCCCCTATCTGACCCTTTTTAATCTGGATGCTTTTCAATCCTTAAAGCTGGAAAGGAGATCCTGGCCCTTGTGGTGCACATGTTTATTTGTAGAAAGGAAAAGCTGCTCTTTCGTGTTCCTAATGAGTTAATGTACTGTTGTAATGGGGATCACAGCTGTCCAGTTGTGCCAATTTACCTGGGCTGAATGGATTGAAAGGAGATATGACTGATTATGTCCTCCTGGTAAGATGTTTGCTCTCCCTCCAATAGCCTGAGACAGTTGACAAGTAGATGGTGGAACCATGGAAATACCTGTGCCCTTTTCTACTATCAATTCAATTACTTATTTTCCTTAAGAAGACGTGTAAGGGACTTTATTCTTCATTACAGATAATTTTCCTTCTTCCAATTCCCTCTTATATTCAACTTGAGTAAAAGCATTTTTTTAAAGTGTATTTCCAGTTTGTTAAGATTTAATTATGCTCTTTAGGGTACTGGCAGTTCCTCCCAGCTTTCCTGAAAATTTACTCTCTGGTCTATTACCAAGATCCTTGCTGCTTCTGGCAATTTTTATTTTTAGGAAAGGGAAAGGAGTAATGTTGACCAGACAATATACACTCATCCATAAATTTCTGTGTATGGAGAGAATGTACAGATCATCTGCCATCTGTGTAACTGTCCTTTCTTCATCATCCATATTTCTATCCCAAATACCCAAACAGTATGACTGAGAGCATCTTATTTACATTAAAATCTATTACTGGATGTGGAAATTTCTGTTTTGAAAGGTGGTGGGTAAATACACCATTATATGCTGTGAAACTTTTTCCATGTGTCTGCTTGATCAGTATAGCCACAGAAGTGCCTGTATTGTTGTAGCTTGCTTGGAGAAGATGAACTGGGAGAGAGTTGTAGGTGACTGACCCTCTGGGGTGCCTGAAGTCGTGTGGCATGTTTCTGCAGGGTGAGAGTATAAGAGAAGGGACAAATCTGCTGCCTCCCTGGGCAGCCAGGTCAGCCTGATCTCATTAGCTCCATTCCTGAGATAGAAGAGCAAAGAAATTGGGTAGTAATAAGAGAGAAGTATGTGAACCTTAAACGTAAACCTTTTTTAAAGCCCAGCCCTGTGAGCAAAATTCAAGCTATGTATTGTTATGTTCTTAATCAGCAAACAGAAGACAAGTCAAGAAATGAGTGGGTGAGGTTTGTTAATATCAGTGGGCTTGTTGGTGTTGAAAGTGATTTTTAAATTTTAGCTATTCACAGTTCTCTGTTTGTTTTAGTTTGTTTGAAAATAGCTCAATGTTAATGAATTAGAACACCTATGCCTAAAGGAAATCATAACAGAGTGAAACACTGTATTAAGAAAACCAACTCAAACCTTCCTGAGTACTTACTCCTGGCACGCAGAATAAAAATTAATTGAAGGATCCCAGAAGAAACTCAGATACCTTAGAGAAAGATAGCTTTTTGTTTTGAATGAGTGCTATTTTTCATGTGACAACTGAACTCTCTCAAAAAACTAGTTTTGACCCTTTTGTGACGAAGAAACAACTAAGGAACCAGAGGGGAACAGACATTATGAAATAAAGATTCTTTCAGTCTCAGATAATTTTTTTTAACTTCCTTGTTTAATGCTGCATAAAATACCAATAAATCTCCCTCTGGGCTTTATGAGTCCTACTTTGTAGGTGGCAGATCTCAGGCATTCAAGGATTCTCAGGTAGTCAAGGACTGGGGAAAATGAATGTCATAGAAAAGTTTGGAAGAGAGAATATACCCTGATGAAACAAAACAATAATAACAACAAAAGCATTTGTCACTGTTCAAATTTAATACCTGCAGATTTGGAGCCAGCTATGTTTTCCTGAATTTCAAATACATCTCTAGTACCACTGAGTTGCCAGAAATTATTCTGGATAGTTCTGCAAATAAGTGTTTCCCACAATGACTTAATTATATTTTTTTTTCCTTCTTGATGGGATTCCACAAAGCCACAAGCATGCATTTTAAAATGAACTATTAAAAGAAAACAGTCACCCAAAAGCTTCCCCAGTGACTAATGTTGTGTAAATACTGTCATGGTACAGTTGGATTTATTTTTAATTATTAGGCCAGCCTGGGGAAGTGCTGTCAGAGAGCAGTGATAGCCTGTCCATTGCTCGTTTGAGCAGAACAAAGGGCTTGACTTGGAGCAAGTTGCAATGCAGATAGTGTTGTCTGAGTTTATTCTGCCTTTCTTGTTCTCAAGCAGCAGAAATGTAATCTAGAGCTGCAATGGAATTTAATGCTAGGGTAGATCCCTGTGGAGTTGTAACTCAGCTATATATTTCTTAAAATAACCATAGTTTCCCATTTTATTTTTATGTGATTTTGACCATAGTAGAGAAATCATAGTTCTGCTCTATCAGAGGTGTTAGTCTCATTGATCAACTGTTCCCTTCTTTACATTTTTGGTTGGGTTGGTTTTTTTTTTACTTCTTTTTTTTCTGAGAAGTATCTCATTTTATTCGAATTGCCATTAGACCAAATAAAATCTTAGGACCTTTTCCTGTGCAGATTTGTTTACATTTTGTTGCTTAGGTTTTCAGGGGGGCCACACATATGGAAATACTGTTAAAACAAAATTGGAATGAGCTGAGTTGGAATAAATAAATTTTACAATGTTTATCTTAATGTATTGTCCTGTATACAGTGTGTTGTCTTTTCTTACCCTTTACTACAAATGTTCTGTTTTATAACCCCCCTGTTCAGTCCCACTCAGTGCTGCTGCTTTACAGAAGTAGATGTGCACTAAAGGTGATGGTTATTTTTTCTGTTACAGAGTTGAGACACCTGCAATTTCAGGAGTTTGTTCTATTTTTTTGAAGGAAAAAATGACACACAGGAGTAGTTTACTTTGAGACAGACTGATATTTGGGAGGAGTAGTGGAAACAACCTGAATAATCCCACAAACTCAGAGACCAGTAAATAATCAGGATGTTACATTAGGGGTAGGACTCAATTGTTTGCCTATCAACACCTAATGCAATTTTAGATGCCCTGCAATATCTGAGGTACTTGCAGAGCATATATTGACATGGCACAGGAGCTAATGAAGACCTGTGCTGCTCTGGATGTGCAGCTTGGTGGCCAAGTGTCCAAGAACCATGTAAAGTAGCCCCAGACATCTTCTTTCCTTCGGCAGGCAATAAAAACTGGCCTGGCACTCTTAAGACAGCACAACAGTCTTGCAGTGAGAGGTGCATCCCAGATGTTTTGCTGTATTTATTTAATCTCTTTTTTCCCTGCATATCCCTGCCTTTTTATGGGTGGGTTTTGTTTGGTTGTTTAGTGGGTTTTTTTTCTCATATGGAAGTACTGACAGTCTGGAAGCCAGCCTAGATATGGAGTCCTTAGCCTACATGTGGGATCTCATGCCCACACCCTTCCTGCAGAGGTGATGTATGGCTTTACACAGGGAAGTTCAGCACATTGCATGTAGCAGTGCGCTTGCTGCATCTGTGGGTGCTGAGATATTGGGACAGCCAAACTCATTTGGAGCTCATTGAATTCAGAGGATTAACTGTGTCATAAGCTGTATTTAGTGTCTAAAGGAGCTGTGCCGTATTGAAATCTCTGTCAGATGAAATCTTCTCCTCCAGCAGGCTTAAGTACATACATTTGAAATGTTTAGGATCAGCAGCAAACAAAAAGTTATTCAGAACTTAATTCCTAGGGTCTTGATGAGGAATGAAGGTCATGAAACCACACTGCATGATGTCAATTTTTGGCCTTTTGTACTAGAAAGGAGGCATGGAAATACTTGTGACCAGTCTGGTGCGCACAAATGGTGCCTGACATCTGGGTAGCAGAGCAGTTTTGAGTGGATAGGGAAAGACTGCAAGCCCAGCAGAGAAAAATAAGCAGAATTATTTGAACTGCACCTTTGGAAGATTCTGGGGTTCAGGATAGGAACGCAGCAAATATTGGCACTCACTCCTCGCAGAGCATCGGGGTAGTCTCACAGTGTAAAGAAGATCTCTAAGCAGCTGTAAAAATATCAGAACTTAAAACATGTTAATGTGTTTAATTGTAGGAAGTTCAAGGAAGGGTGAAAATCTCACGTACAACTTACATTTTGTTCTTCCTAGTCAGAATTATCCAACTCATCACTGCAGCCATTTTAGTGTCAGCTCTAATCCCCTTAGAGAAGTCAGTTCTCATTTTATAAAGGAACAGAATGGCAGAAATGTTAAAATATTATTGTTCAGAGAAGTGGGTGAGAAGAAACTGTTTTCTGAGGAACTGTATGCATATAATAAAGGTATGTTCATAAAAGGACAAATGATCAAGGCAGCTTCTCCCTCACCTGAGAACCCCTTATCTGAGAAATGGTTACTGCATGTGCTTTCCTCGTCACTTGGGAAAAAAACCCCCGTGAGCTGATCTACTGTTGTGGGTAAAGGAAGATAGAGGGTGTTGGTTTAAACTTGAGTGAAATCTCCCGTTCATGTTTGGCTATAAACACAGAGGTGATGACTTGAGCTCACAGACAGTATCTTGGTTAATCTCAGTAACTAGATGGTGGGCTTTCAGCCCAGAGAGATAAATAGAGCTGCCATCCCCCTTGTCTGTCTGGGGAGCTGAGCAAGCCTGTGAGAGCCTGAAGTGCAACCCCTGTTCCCAGCCAAACACTCTATCCACCAAAGACCTTCCATACTCTTCACAATCTGAAAAATTCTCAAAAGCTTTAATAAACTTTCACTTTTCAGGATCTGAGATGGAAATACCAGGGTGTGTTTTCAATGAAGTCTTGAACTCAAAAGTCTTGCAGTTATCTCAGAGAAACGTAATGGAAATTAAAATACAGTCTCTAAAAAATGCTGTCCTAGAGTGTTTATATTATCCCTTAAATTTCCTTTGCTTTTAGTCGTGCATATAAGAAGAATAAATCTATTTGCCTGAACTACTTGATGCTGCCCAAATACTGAGAACTGGAAATTATATGAGGAAACATTTTCTTATCTGCAAGTTAGATTAAATTAGGCCCAATTAGGCCATATGTTTTGGAGTTTGTTCCTGTGATGCAATTGTATTTTCTTTGAAGACGTAGTCACAATCTTTCTTCCCAGAAAGCAAAACTGTTGAAAACCCTTTTTTTTATGAGACTTTTTTTGCATAACAGGTTGAAGTATGAAGGTAATGTCATGTGAAAAGCATGTGTGCATTATTACTGAGAGCTTTATCCTTTCTATTCCCATTTAGTTTTCGTTCACTGCTTTAGTCAAGCAGCTTTTTAAGAGTCTACTGTTTCATGATTTCTATTTGGATGAGAAAGTAGTTTTAAGCATTTACAGCAAGTAGGTGCATTTTTGGGGTTTTTTGGGGGGGTTTTTTAGGTTTTTTTTTCATTCCTGACTGACATTGTAATGATAGAAAATTGACAACTATGCACAGGTTTCTATCTACAGCCATCTACAAGTTTCCTTCTATTCAGAAAAGTTCTGCAAAAAATGTAAGGCAAATATTCACAGAAATTTGTTCAAATTGAAGTAAAACATTATGTAAGTGCTCTAGTGCAAAAGTTAAACATCGAGTTCTGCTCTTAAAATTATTAATTCTCATTCAAAATTGCCTAGCTTGGACTTACATTACTCATCCCATTTTCTAACCTAATGCAGAAGGTGGGGACCTCCCTAGTTAACCTGTGCTGAATTACGTCAGAATCAGCCCATGATTCATCAAACTAGAACTGTTCCCAACATGTGTCTTAAGCAGGGACCTCTACACTTACTCTTGTTTGCGTTTAAATTTTAAGGGAAAGGGAGATCATAGACAAAATCAATATTTGGCATAGTTTTTATAGATCAAACTAGATGAGTAGTATGAATATGAACAGCAATCTTTTTTCTGGCTCCTATTGAAACATTTGTGCTTATTCCTTAGGATATTTGAAACATGTTAAGCAAGGCTGATTTGTTGTTGACATGGTTAATCTGGTATCCCCTAAATACCAAATAATTCAGCTGATACATTTTGTAAACTTTAAAAAAATTATTGCTATTTTATAAAATATTTTAAAAAGTGATAAAAATGAATGGCATGTAAATATAATAAAAATAGTCATAATCACATAGCAAAAAAGCCCTGCACAACTATACCTAAAATTCTCAGATATCATTGCTCCTGGCTGTGACAAGGACTGAAGAAAACAGCATAATTCTTGCTTGCTTACCCTGAAATTCCATTTTCATTACATGCAGAAATTAAGTGCCCATAGTCTTGGTTTCTCACTTCCTTTCTCTTTCCCTTCCATTATTTTTATCCTTATATTGTGCCTCCCTTGGCTCTGTAATTCCCTGAAACATTTCAGAGTCCTGATTTTCCCATTCCCGCTCTCCATTTATTCCTGTGCCCAGTCAGCTTTGTGTCCCATAATCTTTCCTGCTTTCATGCACATGTGTTTATCTCTCTGCATCCCCTTATCTATTTGCTCTCAAATCTCCTTATCCTAGATTCAGAACATACCCTAACCTTGCTCATGCTGCAATCTCCCCCTTGCTTTGATGATGCATGTCTTTCAGCTGCCTGGCCCTATGTACTTGTCAGATTGCTTTTCCTCTGCTACACCTCTTTCTGCCCCACTTGGGTGTAGTGTGAGCAGGGAAGCTCAAAGACTTCTGAGTATCAGAGCAGAAATCCCTTTTTTGCCACTTCCTACCTGGTGACAAAACTAATATGCTGGGAATCATTGCAGGAAGCTGAAGAAAGATAATTTTTGCTGCAAGAAATGCTTATCATCCCTCTTTCAAACATTGGTAAAACCTTTGAAAAAAATCCCATTATTTTTATAGTAGGAGTATTGTTAATTCATTAACTAGCTATAGCTTGTGGAAGTTCATACAGACACTAAAAGAGCACAGATCTTCTGGGTTTAATCAATTAAGTATCCTGAAAAATCTCACTGGCAGTATTTAGGAATAACACTATTTATCATGTACAACAGCTGTAGTTACAGGTTTACCTGGGGTGGCCCCAGCAAGAGCTCCAACCAAGGATCTCCTAAGCATCATCCACTGTTTGGAAATGTTTCTTTACCAGATACTGATGTGATTGTTGCCTCTTACACTCCCATTAGTTAATAGATGTAAGTGACTTCTTTAACACAATAATGTGCCTGGGGCTTCTTGCTGATTTCTTGATAATTATACTAAGTATGTTGAGTCTATTCCTCTCTAGTTTTGAAGTAGAGTTATTTGGGGAACAATGTGCTAAAACTTTGTAAGTTACATGAAAGAAAGCTGGTGCTGAACTGAGTTGATCAGTTGGTAGAGAGATCTGCCATTAGTCAGAAAGAGTATGATGCATTTATCCAATTTCAGTTTATTCTGAAATTAACATAGGAAAGCCACTGAGCTTTCAGGTGGGACTGGATTCTGTCCTACGCTCTGGCAGTCAGGAGCAGATAAAAGGAGAGCTTTCTTTCCTGCCTTGTTCCTCCCCTCTTAGCCTCCTCCACAGAGAAGTGACACTGACTGGGTGATACAGCAACAAGGAAGGGAAATTTGATTTCTTCTGATGCTTGTGAAAATGCTGCTGCTTCTTTCTTAATAGGAATCTCTGTTCTCTTAGAGATGAGCAATATAATGCACATGGGCACACTTTGCACTGATGGTTTATATAATGTAGTTTAGTTGCTGGGTATCATTTCCATTGAATTCAGAGGCTCTGCCAATGTAGATGTACAAATATCCTGTGTCCTGGGATGCCTTTGTAAATGACTTTTTCTTCCTTTTTTTTTTTTTTCTTTTTTTTTTCCTTTTTTTTTCTTCAGTGGCTGATTTGTGTTATTCAACATCTGTTGCCTTTTATCACAGTGAGTTTCAGCAATAGGCAGAGTGGTTCCTGTCAGTTTATATATCATTTTTAATGCAGTTATGGGAGAAGCGGGAATGAAACACTATACAAATACTGTTAGAAAAAATACAGCGAAACCAGAAAAAAACCTCACACCTCAACCAACCAAGCAAACCACTCTACTGCTGTGTGAAAAAATAAGTGAAATGTGTTGAGTTTATGTTTCTTCTTTTGATAGTTTTAATCTGATCAGTGCTTATTCAGATTTATTGAATTCTACATGATAATAATAAGTAGTTTGTTTTATAAGACTTTTCACCATTTTTCAATAATGGTCAAAACTGCATTGCATTTAATCAGCTGTTGAAAGAAAATGAAAATTTTGTAGATAAAAGACCAAATATGACATGGAGGTGCCACATGTCAAGTGGATGGTTTAGGCCTCCTTCACTCTTTTGTCAAAAGCTAATCAGTTGCTTTGAATATTTTTGATCATTGAGATTCAGTAGGTGATTAGTGAAAGCAACTCATGAAAAGTTATCAACAGGAATATGACAAAGCTAGGTAAGCAAAAATTGAGTTACTGTACTAAAGGACTTTCTTCAGGTTTCTATAGAGAGAAAACTTCCTTTTTTAACATTCAAGGAAACTGAAATTTTTCATTAAGACATGGAGGTCCCTAAAGGATAAAGTAGTTAATTATTTAGTATGAGTCAGGTTATTTCATTGGCATCAAAGGATTTATGAAACACAGTACTCATGTGAAAGCTAAGTAAGCAAGAAAGAGAAGCAAAGGCTCTGCTTGTGTCATGCAGAGGTGTACAGCGTTTGCAATATGCTGTGAGACTGAACTTGCAAGGTCCTCAGACAAGATGCCAATGGGGAAGGGGTACAGGATACAGCCTTTGTGTTCTAGAGCCTTATTTTGTAGGAGTTAATGAAGTATGCAAGATTGATAAGACTAATGAGGTAATTAAGTGATTTTTTTTTTTCGTAATGGCCTCCTTCACAGAGACAGGGGATCTGCCTCAAGTTGAGGTGACAGTAGACAATGTAACAAAAAAATAAAGTGTAAGTTGCAAGAGAACATGCTTGCACTGGCTGAAAACACTCAGGAAGCAGGATAGGAATATGACTTTCATATTAGAGGGTATTCAGTGGTAGATTTTTTTAAATGGTGGTTTTTTACCCAGTCATGAATCAACTGGAAAATTACAGTGGAACTTGCTGATGATAGTAAATTATTCTGCATAGCAAAGACAAATGCCAACTTGAAAACCTGCACTGAATAATTGAGAAATGCAATGGCAGAGAACAGGATGTTCAGTATTGGAAAAAAAAAAAAAAAAAAAAAAAAAAAAAAAAAGATGCAAATAAGAGAGAAACATTTCCTAGTTTAGGCTCAGCAGGGAACACTGGGATAGCACCATTCTGGTTTCTATGTGTATAAAACATCCGGGTTGCTTTCCTTTTTTTCTTTTTCTTTTTTTTTTCTTTTTTGTTAATTTGAGAGCTGAAGTTACCAGCTGGTGGTTTTCCCTAAAAATAGTTTTAGTGTGAGCACAGTATGTGCATTTTCTTTCGCTGATTTTGTAAAGGTACATTACTAGTGGCATAAAGTAGCCATAATTTGCTTTTGGATACTAGATCTGCACAAAAAGATGAATGGGGCGTATATCTACTGTATAGACAGCTTTCCTTTTGTTGCTTTGGGCAATCGTATAGTTAAGTGATAATGTTCCTGGAGATTGAGTCCATGAAGCAATAAATGGCTTTTATAGTTTATTAAATGCTGAAGTGCAGCTGGAGCTACAAAAGCCATCTCAAGCAGTAAGTATGTTATTAACATTATGGAAAGATAAAAGGAGAATATCATGGGAATAGGAAATTTTAAATTTCTGAGGCAGGGATAAGAACAGAAAGGATAATATTTTCATTAAAACTATTTATACTTATAATATTCCACCTTAAAAAATATAAAATCCCACCTTATTGGGGGTTGGATATCAACCAATGCTGTCTCCAACCTTTGCAATTTCAAACAAATCCAGGTCCATAATTCATAACTGAACACTGTAACATTATCTGTAAAATTTTAAAGCAATAGAGTGAAAAAAAAAAAAGTTAAATTTGAGCTAGTTTGGAACTTAATTGAGCTGCTCTTTTCTCAAAAAAAAGCACTGAGAAGAAGACCAGTGAGTTTTGCAGCAAGAGTAGTTTGCACCATTTTCCTGAATCAACACAAGTACCAAATTATCCTGGTATTGGAAGCTACCCTGTTAATTTTTCTTTATAATCTCTGGCCTCCTAAGGCATGTCCCTGCCCCTGGCAAATGTCTGTTCTTACTACAGAAGGTTTGAAAAGAAAGGAAAGTCCTGTGGAAAGGACAGGACTAAGTTCTTCCTGACTCTGTCTCTAGTTAAGCAGACACAAGTCCTGCAGTAGCTGAACACATCTGTTCCTGGTTCAAACCTGCAACAGAAGTGAGGTTGCAGCTCCTTTTCCCAGGGCATGGGTACCAAACTTGATCAGGCCAGGAGTGAAATGAACAGAAACTTCTTGTGGGGGTGCTATTACTAGGACCCTCAAGTCATCAAGTGGTCATTCAGGAAAAAATCTTGATGGTTTTTGCCAAAAATTTAATGTCACTAAGCAGCTGTGCTTTACCCTAGTTATCTGAACTGATTAATTTTCTTGCCTTCTCTCACCCAGTGAAAGATATAAGAATAGCTATATGATATTAATCAATCCATAATTTTTTGAAAGTTATCAAAAATATGAAATAAATCTTCCCCAGTATTTATCTGAAAATCGTGTCTCTACTTTTGAAGCAGCTTTTCTCGATTGGGGAAGCAAATATATCAGCACCTAAAGTGTGTGAACTGAGTGCTGGAAGATTCTCTGTCCCAGTTCTCTGGAGTCATTGTTACTTTATGCAGAAAAGCAACTGAGTACTAGGAATTTAAAACTGTAGCCATTGACTGCTGGCACCTGGAGGAGTGATTTTATGTCACATTTAGCCAACAATGTTGTGAGCTCAGACTTTGTAACCAGTGAAACCTCCAGCAACTATGGCCCAGTGTATGTGTCCCTGAATTTAAGTCATGTGTCCCTAAATATGAGTCAACAAACAAATAATGGGCTGAGCAGAAATGCTTCTTCAAGGCATCTGCATTGCCTGAGATGCTTGGTGATCTCCAGGACAACAGCTCTGGAGTCTTCCATTTTAGATTAACAGATGTGTCTCCTTTCCACATATTTTAAGATTCATGGAAAATGATTCAGTAATGAGGGCCCAATCTGTTCCCATAAAGTCAGTGAAACTTATGTCAGTGACTTACATGGAAGCAGACCTGAGTCCAATACAAAAGCATCCTGTCACTAGAAAAGGAAACTGAAAAAACTCAATTTAACCAGGCATACTTTGGGTATTGTATTGTTTAGATCAGGTTGTCTACAAACATGTATTCCTAGTCTGTACCTTAGGTTTAGCTTTTTCAAGCTCCATTGAGCTTGAAATATATTTATTATAAATAATATTGGAAAGCAGTTATTTTCACTAGGTCTTGTATTTTGATCTCAAATGCATTATGAGACAATTCCTGGCAGCTGTCTTTCTATAATGTGATCCTGATGAACAAAATCTCCCAGGGACTGAATGCCAACCTTTATCCTGAATTACAGTTGTTGCATGTCTCTTTTTCAGCCATTTATCTAAATCTTTGCCTTGTTTCTTTGAGGAATTTTTAAAGTCTTGGGAGGAAAGCAGTCCTTATATCACATTACTCTTTTTATATAGAAACTAATACACATTATCTTCTTTTGCCTTTGCTAAAGTTGTGAGAGAAAAACCATACCTGCACTTTTCTCATGTAAGTGTATTCTTCTGGCCAGCCCTTGAACAGATTGCAGTTCTTAGCTGAAAACTGTATCTCTAGCAGGTAATTATAGCAGCATATATTCACCCAGGTGGGAAAGGTCTCAAGAGTCCATGTGCTCAAAGCAGAAGCAACACTGAATTCAGAGCAGGTTTCTCAAGGCTTTGTCCAATGGGTCTTGGAAAGTCCAAGAATGGGAACCTGCAGCCTCTGGGAATTCTGTTCTGGTGCTTAATTATCCTCACAGTTATTTTATTTTTTTCTTATACCCAGTAGGATCCCTCTTCAAGTCATGCCCATCACCTCTCTTCCACACTTCAGCAGAGAGCTCTTGTCTTGATCACCCTTTTGATATTCATTGGCAGGATGAGGTAGCTGTCCCTGAAGCCTCTTCTTGACTTTAAAAGACCCCGATCCCTTAAACCACACTTGAGGAATTATATATGTTCTGTTATCCCTACATTGTCTTTAGCTGCAAAGCTCATAATTAAATGCATATTCTTCTGTGTTTTTCCTGAGGTTGCATAATTCCTAGCATTATTCGTAACAAATTTGAATGTCTTTTCAAAGCAGTAACTAAGCAAATGGCTGATACCTATTAAAGATTAGTCATAGACAATGTCTGTCTGAAATTATTTGAACCTATAATTGCATTTTCAGTCAATAGAGTCCATTAAGATTGTGTGTTTATTTCAAAAATTGAGATGCATACCTTTATACCTCATGTGTTTTAATCCTTAAAACATAAACTGTATAAGGATGTGTCAGGTTCCTTCAGCCTGCTTTCCAATGGACATTTTAATGTAGGATGCATATAAATACATCCTTTTTGGAGCAGGACAAGAACTGAACATCTACCTGCTGATGCACACACCAGGGATCTTTTTTTGTGCCAGTCCTATGGTCATCTTCAGAGGGAGCAGATCTACTGATCACAGACAAAAGTAACCCACACGAGCCTTGCCTTCATGCTTTTATTACTTCATAATTACTGGCTCTACCCAAATGAGGCACAAAAGTTCTTTCATTACTTAATTAGTAACAGAAATCTCAGGTGAAAGGCATGAAAATTTCGGTGTTCAAATTAACTGAGTGTGTATCACGTCAGTGCCTCAACATGACAGCTCAGAGATTTCTCAGCAGGCCTTGTTCCTGTAGCATCTCTGAGCTGTCGGGAGCTGTTGAAGCAGTCAGGTTCATGCTGTGGGACCCATGTTTGAGATTAAATTATGTCCCTTTTTTCTCAGTTGTAAATATGTGGATGGACACTCATAGCTGGTATATGACTTTGGTAGCTATCCACAAGATTTTCACGTTCAGTTAAAGGGAGTGTAAACACAGCTGCTTACTTGTTTCCTGCTCCTGCCACTCTAATTGAAGCAATGCAACGTTTTTCACTTTTCAGCAAGTGACATAGGCATCCATTGCTGACATTTCAGCTAATGACATGAAAAGTTCCTATTATAATCCATGTTCCACTAGAGTTGTTATGGTTTGTGGAATTTCAAAAACACAAAATTACAGTTTGTACTTTCTTTTCTTGTCTTTTTTTTTCCCCAATAGCTCAGTTTAAAATAAGAATGAACAAGCACACCCCCAAAAAAAAAAAAAAAAAATAATCTAATGTTAATGCTTATTTTTCACAAAGACTGACATCTGACTCCTAGCAAAATAGAACTTCATATTTTGTTTTGTGTTTCACCCATGGAAGCAACTGTTAGGTAAGTGAGGCTGCTGTTGATGAAAATTAAGGTCTGCAAGGTAAATGGGATTTCATAAGCCAGTGCATTTGAAGGCATGGGACCATTTGGGTTCTTGATTCATGGGAACTGTAGAGAATCAACAGGCATATGAAAAAGTTTTTTCCTAGTTGCATGAAATATTTACAGACAGCCTACTATATCCGGAATATTTAAATGATTTAAGTGGTACAGACTCTGTACAATTCTAACATGAAGGTTATGTGTTTCTGGTAAAATACATAATTTACATTTCTTTAAGGAATTGTGAAGTGTAGATTTATACACTTCATGACCTTTGGCAATGCAGTATATATACAACAAATAATTCTCTGACTTGGGGCATGCATGAATCTTTTTTCTCCATTATTTAATCCAGTGGTTACACAGTAGGTCATTCTGTCATAGATGGTGTATTTCTCTCTGGCAAACAGAGATATGTTTAGTAGGGACATTACTGACTATGAGAAATGAGAAGTATTTCACCTGCTCTTGTCATTTTTATTAATTATTTTTATTGCCCACAAAAGTATGCTAAGCACTTGAAAGAGCCATTTAATCAATTTAATGTGTTTTGTAGTGGTCCAACAACCAGAGATTTTTTTACGCAGATATTTCTATTTATGTAGATAATTTCACAAGATGTGCTGCAAGCAACCACCTACCAGCTTCTTGTGTCGCCACCATGTGTGATGTGATGTGATTTTTTCCTTCTGTTCTATTCTTTCCATTTCACAAGGGACACTGGGATTCTGGCTTATGTTGTCACAGTGCTTTATATCTTAGTGTGATAGTTGATTTGATTAATTACAAGATAAATTTTCATTCTGCCTGTCATTCCTATATGTATTAAACCTGTGGATGTACCCAGAGAAACTGAGGCCAACAGGTAAGCCCACACTTGCTGGAGTTGTAGACTGAGGGAGAGTTTGTTTCAAAAGAGGATTAAAGTGCCTGGTTCTTTTTGCTCAGAGTTAGCTCTGGTTTTCTTACAGGTGGTGAGGGTATGTAAGAGAAACAGCCCTGCAGGCACCCAGGGGAGTGCAGGAGGAGGGGCAGGAGGTGCTCCAGGTGCCAGAGCAGATGCCCCTGTGGCAGCCCCTGGTGAGGCAGCTGTGCTCCTGCAGCCCAGGGAGGTCCATGGGGGAGCAGAGATGCCCCT